>JACDJE010000010.1:897058-984219 GCA_016647715.1 Pavo muticus | reverse complement strand
GCGCCGACCCACGTGCCGCCCGGCTGGGCCGCCGCGCTGGGACATGCACCGCGCCCCGCCCGCGCGCCACGCCCCTCTCGCGAGAGCAGCGCCGACCGCTGGGACCGCCCCTCTCCGCGCGCTACGCCTGCGCACTGCGTCCCGCCGGCGCCTGAGGGGCGCCTCAACAGCCGCGCTCGCGCCGCCCCTCCCTGCCCTGGTGGGCCCTGCCCCTGCCCGGCGCTATTCGCTGCTCCTGCGCTGCGCCCGATGTCTTGCGGCGTAGCTCCTGGCCGGAGGCAGAGGCCGCTGTGCTCCTCTCACAGCCCCGCGCTACCTAGTGGATGTTCGGTAGCGAGCACGGAGCACGCGCTGGCGGAGCGCGACCACGGCCTCTGCGTGCTGGGCTGAGGCGGAAGGAAAGGCTCGCGTCGGGGCGGGTAACGCCGCGCTGCGGGCCGTGGGCGCTTTGCTTTCGTTTCAGTGTGAAGTGGCGGCGTTACCTGCAGCGCTGCGCGGCCCGGGGCTGTCAGTGCGCCGCGAGAAAAAGCTTTGGGGTGACGGCTGACGTGGAGGAACGGCAGAAACAGCGGCCGGGCAGCGCTGTGTCCACCGTGGCGGTGTGGGGCAGATGGGCACTGCGGGCATTTGCGGTGCCTGATCGTGAGATGTTACATTTACCGAAGGCCACGAGGACGGCGTCGGGTGTATATGTAATTATAAACATTTAAGCTCTGGGGACACAAAGGTTTATCTGTGTGCAGCACAGAGCTGAGCTCTTCGGTCAGTTGAAGTCCCCAGGCTGTATTGTAGGGAAACCAAAACTCTGTGATACTGCTAACGATAACGAGACATCAAATAAAACAAACACAGCTAACGATGAATACCCGCTTCTGTGTCTGACAGAAGCAGCCCACGGCTGAATTCTCATGAGTGGGAAACGCCTCCTGGCCGGCTGGCTCAGCTTCCACCATGGTTTAAAAAGCAAACAAACATCCCTGTCAAGAAAAAGTTGGCATCATACAAAGCAAAAAGAGTACTGAAAATGAGAAGAGGATGGGCAAGTTATGTCAGCTCCCTCAAGGCCAATTTACTTTTTGTTTTTTTTTTTTTTTTTTATCTTTTTCTTTTTTTTTTATTTAGGGTCCTACCCATTAACATCTCAAACAACTGAAAAGTGAGAAGGCCAACAGAAGTGTACTTGCAGAATTGCTTTGCAGGGTATTTGATCCAGTTGTTGGAGTGTGACAGCAGGATCCTGCCCTTCAGTGTGAGCCTGGTTTCATCTCTCTGAACCCGCGCTGTTTTGTCAGCAGCGCCGGCTGCTTGTTGCTCTGGGTGCAGAGCAGCACTGCCAGGTGTCAGCTGCAGTTACGAAGGGAGCAGCAGTAACTTTCCTTTTCCAGGAACCACGTGAGACTGGCAGTGAAAACCAATGGCCACCCTGGCTGGAAAGGGACCAGAGGAGAATCGCACCTGGAGAAAAAGATCCCATCCAGCTTTCCAAAGGACAGGATACACAGAGCTGGTGACAGCCCCTCCTCTTTCCATGAGCAGTAATTCAGCTCACAGAAACTCAGGAGCCAAATGTTTGGAGCACACGCGTAAGTTTCTTCCCTTGTTTTTTGTCCTGCCCCTGCCAACCCCTGGCCTCACTTGTGCTTGTACATTGGGGCCTTTACTCCTTCGTACGCTTTGCGTTGCTCTGAAGCATGTTCCCCTTTGGCTCACTGCCACTCTGTGCCATCTCTGGCCCATGTTCAGTTGTGTCTGTCTATAGACAGTTGGGTGGGTCTCACACACTGCAGAACTCTGCGTGTGCTCTCACTGTGAGGAGAGCTGGAAGAACCAGCAAAAAGGGGAAAGAACCCTGGCTGATTCTGCAGGGAGAGGGAGGGCACAGCCAGCGAGTGAATGCACTTCACAGAGTGCAAATTAAGGCACAGAGAACGGAGCCTAGGACAGGTGAGGAGGCAGAGGCAGTCACTGCGACCCTCACCTAACATCCTATATTGTATCTTAACCACAAGTAGCCTTGGGAAGCTGAATTAATAAGGAAGGGCTTGGAAAACTTAGCCCCAGTCAGGCCTGTCTCTGATCTGTGTCTTCAGGACACAGTCTCTTCACTTACCTGCATCTGTCATGCCACGGTCTGGATGACCAATTCTTGTACAGCTCAACAAAGCCATTCTGTTGGACTTTTTCATTGTGGCGTTGAGCAGCAAACCTGTACTTGTTTTAACAAGTTACATCATGGGAGACTTTATTCTATGCTCTCCACCCACATAACCCCAGGATTTATTTTCACCTGAGAACTCGTTAAGCGTACTAGCAAAGAAACTAATGTTCCAAGATGCTTAGGATTCACACACAAATCTTAAATTCTACTGGTGGAAACAGAACATTATTGCTTTGATAGGCAATAGTCAGTAGCACTCTTCACAGCAACAAGAAGCTGGCTTTAGTTCTTAGTAGCATGGCACTGTGCCTGAGCACGATATACTTAATCAGGTTAATGTGTTTTCTGCCTACCTTACCAATCCAGATGGGCTTAAAGGGAGGAAAGAAAAAGAAGCCGCGTTTGACGATCACAGAAGTGACCAACTTGCAGTAGAACTCAGTCCTGCGGTAGGATGCTAAGGACCAGACTTCACCTACATTTCGTGCACGTGGGTGTTTCTCAGATGTAGCAGTTTGCCCATGACAGCGTTTGGTCACTTTAACAAATGGCTCTCAGCCACCCTGGGGGCAGCAAAATGGGGCAAAGAACAGGACATCTCTCCCCCGGCCCTCGAAGCAGCGCACTGTGATAAACAGAACGGCCACTTTGCTTCTCACCTGCCGTGTGTCCTTAAGCCAGCTGCACACAGCTGTGAAGCAGCCTGAGATGAGGCTGATCCTCGCAGCGATGTCACCGTTCAGAGCTGTCAGATTCAGCTCAAGGTTTGTGCCACGGTTTCCCTCAGTGCTGGCACCCCCCCAGCTTCTGGAAACGGCTTTCAGTTTTTACATCTGTGCAAACTTGGTTGTTTTTTAGGGTGTTCACAAGAAGGTCTGACATTATCATGAAGAGAACTACAATTTCTTATGAAACATCTGGGATATCTGGAGTGTGAATATTGAAAAGACTTGTTATTCCAATCAGAGGTATTTGGAAATATCTATGCTGGCCAAAGGCAGGTTAGTACTTAGTAATTATCTACTCTCACTACAAGTCAGTCTTATTGCAGGGGTTTACAGCAGTTTTAACAATTGCTGTTTTCCTTCTTGTACAGTTTTACCCTTATTTAACTCCAGAACAAAATTTGTACCCTTTTGTCAAAGAAGTTCTGAATTTAGACTTTTTTTTTCCTTGGTAAAATATTCTGGCAGTATTGGTGCCAGCTGGGCAGGGATTCTGAAGCTATTTCCAAACAGAGAAGTGGTTGCTCTGAGGATGCCATTTTTTCCCCATGTAGAGTTGTTCAACTGCATAAAGACTGAGCTAAAATAACTCCCCTTTCATCCAGTACCGCTGTACCACAAGCAGCAGGGAAGGTCAGCTGTCCAAAAGAGGAATGTCAGCATTTTTAGCAGCAGCCACTTAGCGTGGCTTCAGGAAATACCTCTCTTAGGGCTCCTCTTTATACACAGTCTGCTATTTCTGATACAGATTAATGAACACTTCCTCTGAAGTAAAGAAAATGTACTCCGATAGAAGATACACAACTGATTATGATTCACAAAGGCAGCATATAAGTACTTACACATTTTTAGTAGAAAAGTATTCCCCTAAAAGAGAAATAGATTTTTTTTTGTCATAAAAGTTGCCTGACAGTTGAAACTTGAAGCTTTTAAGCTAGAAAAGCCCAAACAGACAAATTATGCTGATATGTTCTGTAAAGGCCAAGCAGCTGTTTTATTAAAATACTGAATTTACAGTAAAAAGTCTGATTCTTTCAATTATAACGATCTTACTGAAGTGACACGAAATTCATGGCAAGGGCTAGCTTTATTCTGTCCACATTCTGTCCTCAGTTATCCACAGGCAGTTCTGCTGCTGTTCAAAACTGTGCAAGATCACACCACACAGAAGCACACCTGTCTGGAAAGACAAATCCCAAGGCAATTGGATCTCATCTTCCCTAGGAAGAACAGCTTTTCAAATCTCACTTTCAACCCATCCAAATCAGTGTTCCAAGAAACAGAAAAAGGATTTCAGAATATACCAACTCCGTTCCCGTAAGTGAATGACCTTCACACAACTTGAAGCAGGTTGAATTTACATTTTACTTCAAAAAAAGGCAAAGTACATACATGAGGAGAAGATGGGAGGAACAACAGTGATCTGAAACCAGGCTTCTACCACTTCTGTCTAAGCTTACCAGCTGTGTCTGCATCAGCAGGGCTCTGGCCCGCCCTGGCACACTTGCTCACCATAGGAACAGGACTGTGGGTCAAGGGAACATTTTCAAAGTTGAGGCCCAAATGGAAAGAGTAAGATATCATACACGGTGTAAGTTTATAGTACACAGCTTTGTTTTTAAATGACGTAACGCAACAGCAGGAAGGAGAAGTAGTAGTTAACAATTACTAACACTAGAATAATCAAATTTGTATGTTATACATATACAGCAACTAACTGCTTTACAAAAAAAGCAAAATAATACAATATATTGTCACATGTATTTACAGTGTAGTAAATATACTTTTCTGTCAAATTTTACACAAAAAATATTTACAGGTGAATATACTGCATTAAAAAAAATGGTGGGACCAACACTAAAAGTGACCTTCTGTGGTAAGTTTGTTGCATAACAGTAAGACGTGCTTCATTACATTTGTAAAAATTAAACTTAGGATGAAACAGAAAAAGCCCTAAAACCTACAACCCATTTAGGAAGAGAGCACTGGGTGCTCCCAAGTGCTCGGTCCACAATACTTATTTGAAAAGTCTCCTACTCTTGGAAACTTCATGCACATTAAAGCAGAAACATTGGCATAATTAACAGGTAGGTTATGTACTATTCAAATACTACTGAATTATCTTTAAGTCAGGGAAAATACAAACACAAAGTGTTAATCATCTTTACAGTACTTAACTGTAGTGAGTACGTAATGGATAGCGTGTTCCAAAACAGGGGTGTCAAACATACAGTCCCCATAGTGTAGCTCCGTGGTCCACGTGTTACAACCAGATTTGTCTGAGTTTCAGTTTTCATTTCGAATCACACTGACTGCATGGCTGCAGAGGGGGTCCTCAGACCGGGACTGCGCAGCTGTGCGGTGCTGAGCGCCGGCGGGCGCTGCCTGAAACAGCGACTGCAAGGTCTGAACTTGGGAGTCTCCCACCTCCTACATCAGGTTTCAAGCCTGATCTTGAAGCATCATCACCAGCAAGTAACTGCTGATCACTAGCATCAGTGGAGTGACAGGATGAGGAGAGGGCTGAAAGAGGCCGGATTAGAAACGGAGAGCGGTGCTCACAGGAATGAAACAGAGCAGGACACAGAATATGCAAAACAGGAAAAGGGAACAAATAAAGGAGGATATGAGGAAGAAAACAAAAAAGTAAAGCAATAGCAATGGCTATTACAGGGAGCAGGTTTTCGTGGTGATGGGTGACAGTAAGGCACTGACCAACCATTTACTAATCGAAGTTTACAAATGAAAGGAAGGCGTTTTCCCCTTTGATCTAAGCATAAACTTCCTAAACCCTGGTACTGCTGTGTATCAGGGCAAACGTAGCCCTGAATTACATCTTTGCTGTAGACTGTGGCCACCTAGAGTACTGCATTCAGGTCTGGGCTCCCCAAAGGCAGACATGGACCTGCTGGAGCAAGTCCAGAAGAGGCCAGGAGGATGCTCAGAGGAGGGTTGAAGCATCTCTCCTACGGAGACAGGTGGAGGGAGTTGGGCTGTTCAGCCTGGAGAAGGCTCTGGAAGACCTCACAGCGGCCTTCAGGGGCTGCAGGAAAGGACCGTCAGGGAGTGTAGCAGCACAACGGGTGAGGGCTTTAAACTAAAAGGGTAGACTTAGACCAGGTAAAAGGAAGAAATTCCTCACAATGAGGGTGGGGAGGCCCTGGCACAGGCTGCCCGGAGCAGCTGCGGGTGCTCCATGCCTGGAGGTGCTGCAGGCCAGGCTGGGTGGGCCCTGGGCAGCCTGTGCTGGTGGGAGGTGCCCCACCATGGCAGGGGCTGCAACGTGAGCTTTAAGGCTCCTTCTATCCAAACCATTCTATGGTTCTGTGTCTACAGTTACACTCAAGTTCAGCTCTTTTTACCTAAAATGTTTGACACCCCTGCTCTGAAAGTTCGGGTCCCCTCACTGAACTACACAGTGAAAACATTCAATGACTCCTTCCCAGGACACAGAACAAATTACATTTTGCTGACTTGCTTTATCAACGTATCGTTTGTTTCAGTCAGGACCAAGAGCTTACAGTAGTTCTAGTTCTCACTGAAAAGGTAATTTTGGTTTCACCGTACTCGTATCTCTAAGAATGCACTAATTCTTATTTCATGATGCACTTTTTACAGAGGCAATGCAAAATACTGGAAGAGTTGCTCTCAAACACTCTCAGTCCAAACAGAGCAGAGTTGGCAGTTCATCTGGAATTATTTTTAAAGAAAATTTGCTCACAGAGAAACAACTGAAAATTATCTTCTTGTATCAGTAAATTACAAGAGATTCTTTTCTCCTCCCACCTATGGAGGGAATAACTCCTCAGGTTTCTACAATTCATTGTCTTCAGCGAAGCAGGAAGGGCTGGAAATAGCGTGGTTCAGTATAATCAGGCGCAAACCGACAGCGACACCGAAGGTGGCTATTAGCAATTTGATGCATGAGATGAAAAAGGTTTTAAAATCAGTGACTCCCAAAATTACAAATGCATAGCAGCTTAAAACCACGGCAAAGTCACTGCTCTATTCCTTAATTTGAGCCTAGCCTTGTACCCCTTCCACAGATGTAGCAGTTCGGGAATCGTGCTTCTACTGCAGCTCCTACACAGCCAGGAATAAGAAAATGTGGTGAAGTGCACAACTTTTTGTATTCTCCAATAATTTCAAGATCGCTGATTCTACATTTTCCTCTTGTTTTGGCAAACTGTTTGCATATTAAGCTTGTGTTCATAGTTCTGCCAGGACTGTAAACAAATTAGAAGAATTGTTATCTTATGAATCAATACAATAAAGGCATTTTTATTTACACAAATGTTACATTGTTACTGTGTGGATACACGTGAATTATGTGCTATATCAATAAAATCTGAACACTTATAATTGTACCATTCTCTAATAATTTAGCTGTGGAGTTTGATTTACTGAAAGCCACTAACAAAATTGCACTGGAGGATCTTATTTTTTTCATATAGCGGATATACTTTTTTTTCCCTTCTAAAGCCATTTACTGTTGTTAACTTCTAACATACAACAGAGATCTGAATCTAGGAAGTTTAACTGTTCTTTAGCAGTAGGTTTGCTTAGCCCTACAGCGAGCACCTGGACGACAGGCCTTTGTCAGAGTGCCCGTTCACCTCTGAGACCCAACGCTCTGCGCAGCTTCAGTCCGTGCAGGTGACGTCGGCAGCACCCAGTGCTGCATCTTTACACGCCATTCAACATAGCAGCATATTATCACAGTCCCATCGCTAATGCACTACTGTGGCTGACAAGTCTTTCACAGTGACAGCAATTTCAGTTTCATGTAACCCCCAAGTACAAGCCCTTACAAACTAAAACCCCTTGAAAGTTCTGCAAGAAAAGTCTGACTGCAGATGTCTGTACTGATGGCAGAAATTGCACTGCAAACATTCAAACGTAACCTGGATTTGACAAAGTGTCAGTTATTTCTAAATCTGTGTACCTTAAGCAAACATTGCTGTTTTATATCACTGCTTGGACAGCACAAAAGCAGCTTTGCCAAACAACCTCCTAGAGCCGGAAGTTAATCGATAGAATTTTCCCTCTGTATCCCAATAGTTTTTCTGCCAGGAACTTCTCGAAGGTGCGCATTGTTAGAAGGGCAAAACTAAAGCGTACGTTAAATGGAAGAAAGCAGCAATAAGTCTTAAACACTGCTATAATGACACCATAATAGTCAGTTCTTGACGGTTTTCTTTCCACTGTACAGCCTTTTTTAGTGCAGTTAAAGTACAGCAAAAAAACTGCTTTGGAAAAAAGCCAGTTTATCCAGTCTGGTCCATATACAGTCCAAGTGTTTGAAGCTATGGTCTGGGGAATGAAGAGACTCATGAAGCCTCCTTGTCCTCTCAATTTATTGCTAATTACTAGGAATTTAATCTAATCAACCAATTCTGGCTAAGCTCATTGTACTGCAGCTATTGTTAAGTTTCTTTTAAGCATGGTAAAAAAAAGTCCACAGCTAAAAATCCTACAGGTTTGAATTAAAACCAGGATGATAGTAACTTCCCCTGGCTGATAAAGCCACTACCTTGAGAAGTGTGCAAACAGGATTAAGTATTAACACTTTCCTTTAGAGAAGAAACAAACAAGGCAAATCACAGAAGCAAGGTAGAACCGGCTATGGGAAATGGCTTCGTATTCGGACAAGGTATGTTCTGCAGCGTTAAAGAACTCACACCTCCTTCGCCTACAAAGTCCTGCAGGATCTACAAGTGTTCTGAAACACTGGCTTAAATAAAAAAAATAGGAGAAAAGAAAGAAGGCATTAAAATTCAGGCAATGTTTCAGGAGTTGATCATCTGGCAACATGGCTGACAGGATGGGAACTTGAAAAATTAAGTGCAGCATCACAACTGGTGGGGGGCCCTTTGCAAGAGGCCCACGTACGTCAGTCAGTTTCCAAAAAAAAACCCAAAAAACCGATCAAACAAAAAACCAACCCCAAGTTTCACACAATCTTCTTAATGCTGTGACGTTTCAAGCTGCCAGCACTTCGCTGCTTTTGCACCTGGCTGGCAGAGCCGTGGCGCATCCTGCCGCTGTTGGTGTGGCCAGCGGTGGGCGAGAGCTCCACGTTCTCCTTGTCGATCCCTGGGAAAACACACAGACCAACGTTAGCCTCGCTGCTTTGCCACCCTGCAGCTCAGCACCCTAACGACAGGAGTCTCTGCAAACTAACAGGTTAGCATGTAGGTGCCTTCACGGGACAAAATACTGTGACACCCTTGGTGCCAGAATCAGGGCACCCCACCAGACCACGCAGGGCCAGGCAACGGCGACACAGGTGGCACTCGGTGATTGTGCTCAGGATACAACCCAGGTCTGCCATGCGAACTGGTGGCGGTGAGGAGACAGCCTCTGGGAACACAAGCAGCCAGCGGTGCTGCCCTATAGCTGGGAAAGCACTTCAGACATCCAAGTAACAAAGTATTTAAAACAACTCGTAACTCTCTTAGCAAGAACTAACAGCCTTACTGGTGACGATGACTTGCAAATGAGAGATTGATGCAGCTGTTTTATTGCAGTACTGTAATATGAAGAATCATTTTTTCACATCAAATGTACAACTCCGCACTCAGAGAAAGCACAGCCCCTGACCAGATCCAACACCGCCCCGTGCTAAGCTTCGTAAGGACAGGAAATACTGCAAATCCTCCTGAAATTCCACTAGTAACAAACAGGGCAGTGAGACTCAGGTCCAGTTCAGGAGGGAGGGTAGAGTGCTCTGCTTTGGAGCTGCCTCAACACCCTGCAGCTGACAGCAGCATCAGCACTGCCTGTGCACAAGGCTGCTCGCTTGCAGGAACACATGCTATGATGTATTTGTGGGCAGAACGAACAAAGGTAATTGAAAATAAAATGCTCCATCCATACCCTCAAAAGACACCCTCCCAAATCAAGAGTAGAGAAAGTCTAGGGCCAAAGCTTGGACATAATTGCATCATCACTGACAAGAGGTGAGTCTGGAAATTTTCATGACTGCTATTGCAAAAGTGCTGCTCTCCCAGACAAAGGCAGGAGGTAGAAGGCGAGGATGAAACCAGGCAGGATTTCTACCCGAGTGCACGTACTCTTCTAGAAGCTTTAGACATTCTCTGCAGGACAAGGGAAATTCTACTGTGTTGTGCTAAAGGAATCACATCAAACAACTCTCCTAAACAAACCCCACCAGTGTAACTTCATGCTGACATGATGACAGCGCATGATTGGATATAAGCCACTGCTCTACATCCCTGGATACAGTCTGTCATTTGAAGACATAAAAGCTGAGACTTCTGCTTAGTGCAGACGTGCTTCCAACCAGTCATTACTTTCATGCTAACCCTACTTTGAGTTAATCACTCGTGTGGCAGTATCTTCGTGCAGCTGTCACATTACTTCTGCAACAAAATGAGTATGTTTGAGGCACATTTAATAATACTAAACACTTACAGTACATGTGCAGCATTGGAATGAGTAGTAGGAATGGTATTTTAATGGGAGAGACTCAAAGTATAACCAGCAGCAAAAATTAGGATGTCTGACAGCAAATAAAAAGGTTAGAACAAAATCCCATCGCTACCCGTGGTATCTCCCACAGTTTTATGTTTCATCCCTCTAAGAAATCGATTCTCACTGGCACAAGCAAGAATAGTGATTACTCTCCACTATTTCACAGTTGCAGTGAAAATCAGAACTACATTCAGAAGCTGTCTGCAGGCGGCCGTCCTTCCACTGCCTGTGTGTGAGCTCACAGAAGTCACAAGCTGTGCTGACAACAGGAAGCAATGCATGTGTAAGTAAAAAATGTCTTCTGCAGCCTTATTTATTTATTTCTCCACTCAGAAGCAGAAATCAGATGGTGCTGATGAGAACTCATTGTATTGAACCCTCTGTCTGCTGCAATTTAGTCCAAAGAATTTGTGTCTGTTTCCTGGTGGTGTGCAAATGATGCTGAAGCTGAGCTCCTGTGAAACTAAACAGGTCATGAAAAAGTTTTACATTTTAGCTTAATATGTGCAGCAGAATAATTTCACATACCAGGCTTCCACTTCTCTATTACCAAATGTCTCTTATTCTTGAAGATGTGTGACCTTTGCTGCTATACCATTAAATATTACTAGCATCACACGAGAAATGCAACAGCTTAGCACTTATACTGAAGCCATTCCTGTGTTCAGAAGGATTAGTAAACCACTTCTCATGCCACAAGCCCAACCCTAAAGCAGATTAAGCAGCATCTCGTGCAAATATGATGGAAGTAGAGAGTACCTTGATGAGGAAGCTGCATGAAAACTGCAGATTTAGAGCAAGGCAGAGAAGCTTTACAAACACAGAATGAAAGAAAAAACGTAAGTGAATAATGTCCATGACAAGGGGAATGGGGTGGGGAGAGATGAGACAAAACATTTACAAACAATCTTGTCTATTTGTTTCCGGATTCGAGAAATACATTATCAGCAATTTAATGTATTTGTTAGTGTAATAAAAAAACATACTTGGATCAAATTGTTTCTTTAATTCAATTCAGCACTGCTAAATACTTGATTTTCTCAGCAGTTCCCCTATCAGAGTAAGCAGATGACAGGCCTGCATCTCATGCCACCCCCACAGCCACAGTGCTGCCTTCAGCAACCCAGCAGCCCACCTTTACTTCGTATTCTGCAGTTCTTTTCCCAGTGGTTTTTATCTTGGCAGATACATTACATCTCTCGTTGCTTACTGCCTCACCACGATGCCTCGAGGCACCGTGAAGGAGAATGCAAAACTCTTGTATGTGGCGGTGGAGCTGCATGAAGTGCCAGAACAAGATTTCTGAAACAATTAAGCAGCCTAAAAAGCAAAGCTGTCTTATGCAAAGTTGCACTAGTTAACACAACAGTTTAAAGGAGAGAAACTGCAAGTTGACTTAGGTGGAGCAATGTAACAGATGTGGGATAGAGGAACAAAATGAAATGCTGGAAATCCACTTTCTAAGTTTTTGAAGGCACTCAAGCCTACTCAAATAAGCAGTCCTCATGGCTGAACTTATTATTGTCCTTTGCATTCCTTTCAGCTTTTGATAAAAGGAAACAAAAAACCAAATCTAAAAAAAAGCTGATAAAACAAACTGAAAAATATACCTACTTGATAACCACCAGCAGCTAACACTCGCCAGCCTGCCATAGGAAAGGCCTGTGATAACAACAGTTATCCCTCAGTAATCTCCTTTGCTTCATAGAGGCTTTCTAACGTTTCACCTCCAAGCAAACCATGCATTCAGTGTCAAAAATGCATTGTTACAGACCTGCATCGTTTAACAAGTTTGCCAGTTCCTCCCTAATGCTGCTGGTGGAGATGGGCTCTTAACCAGCATTCATCAAAACCCATCTGTTTGTGCAACACTTGAAATAAAAGCCTGAAGAGCTGCCTCAATTCTTTCCATGTAAGAACAAAGTGAGGGGTAAAAGAAGGACACAACCAGTAAGTTCCTTTCAAGTCAGCATTCTTTTCTTACTTGTCCCAGGATGGGATGCAAAACAAGGAATCAATACCAACACCACAGTGACAACCAAGGTCTCCTCTGCATGCAACGTCTATTAATAAAGTAGCAGAAAAAGAGGTAACAAATGTATAAAATACCTTTCCTATTTCCTCTCCTCACTTCAGACAACATTATTTAACGTAACACATCTTGTACTTGTGGGATTGGACATCAAATCCTGTTTTTGACGGGAACCTTGCAGTATATTTCTAGAACTCAGCATCAATACATCAAGAAGTGATCACTCCAAACTTAAATTAAACTGAATTCTCAGACTGGGGAAGAGTTGTAGCCACTTCTCACTGCATGAAAAGAAGGAACTGCTATTCCCACACTACTGGAGCACCACAGAACGCTCTCTCACCTCTGCACGCCTTACCTCTGCAAACTTGTAACAGTCAAAAAAACCAGGAATAGAGCTATGCACAACTAAGTAGGACTTATGTCAGAGCTGCCAGAAACCAATTAATAAAGAGTCAAAAAACCCAACACGCTTCTGTAAGTATCACACCCAAATCTAAGTGGTCTTGAGCCTTTCATTAGGTTAGAAATAAAGCTGAAATAAAAGGCTGATTGACTTCAGTGTTCAGAATTGCAACAGTTAAATCACTATTTCAGAAACATCAGACTGTGTAACTGCTAGGACAAAAAGAGCAAAGCATTTCCTCGGTGTATGAGCCAATAATCAGAATCACTTCAGGTGGAATCTTCAAGCAGATATCTCTGACGTACGTTCAGTTTTCTTCCTATGCTCAATTTTCTCTAGCTTCTGTCCCATATGCTATGCCAAATACTTTTTAGTCTTATTTGTTCATTTTTCACCCCAAAAACCTATGCTGCTATATTTAACCTCTGCATCCTCCTTTAATTCTCCTCTCTCCAAGTCAGACAGAATTTAGCATGTCTATTTACAGCCTGTGATGACTGTACTTCTGAACACCGTCATGCTTTTTTTTCCCTCCAAGGAGAGTCTGAGCCCCATTTGGTGCTGTCTGTAAGTGGCTCAGCCTTATACCACAAAGCCACCTGAAACAGAGTCAGTCCAGGCGCTCTCAATCACAGCAGAGCTCTAGGTTATTTTTCCTAGCATGCCCTAGTCTGCAGCTCCTAAGTGGCTATTATTTTCCTTGCAAAACTTCATGATTATATATTTGCCTTTATCAACTTTCTAGGATTCACTGTTGCTTATGTTCCATATTAAGATGCAGCTGCTATTCATTCTGATGTACTTCATGTTATTTCCTTCGTGCATAATGACTTGGAAGACAGCTTTTGCGATGGACAAAATCCAGCATCTGAAACACCAGTGTAACAGCTTAGTCAACAATTTAATATTCATTTGACTCAGGAATGCAATCACATTTGATGTGTGAACACATTAAAAACATAACGAGATGGAGCACCTGGCTGTATAAATTCAGTACCTTTCCTTACCTATGTAGTACCACAACTGCTACTGACCTGGGGAGTGCTGGGAAGTTGCAAGCGAGGTCATGGAATTGGAAAGGTTAAGGTTAGCTGTAATGCTAAGCTGGCTCTGCACTGCGGGAGGATACGGAGATGTGGGTGTCAGGAGAGATTCTTCACTGGTTTCCTCATCAATTCCAGGCAAATACGTGTCAATCAAGGCATCAAGGAACTTCACAATGAGCTCAGCATAGTCTGGGATTTGTGTTTGCTGTGAGTGACGGGGGAAAAAAAAAGGTTGGTTTACTTCCTCCTACCTTTCTGTCTATGAGTTCCACCCCAACTCACTGTAAACTTACAATGGTTTCACCTGAAATTTATAAAAAGCATTTGGATGCAACTATGTGTGAAAACCCATTTGTGGTCCTCCCCAGATCAATCTAAATGCAATACTACAGACCACTCACATATGTAATTTCGGTACGTCTAAGAACCGCAAAGCCAGAGGAGGAGGCTGTTCCATTCATAAGGTTCCACAGCACCCAAACTTAAAACGTTATCAGGAGTATTACTTCAGCCCCCAAAGCCTACTGCCAGAACACTGCCTACTCTGCTCACGCAGTTCTCGTAGCAATGACTAGAGGCAACAAACAGGAGCACAGATGGTCAATGCTTTTATTTCTTCTGTTGTAACACAGGATTTGTCCTTATGGAATTATCACTCTTACCGATTTAAACTCTTAAACAGTAAGACACAGACAACAAACCAGAGTTTCTGAATGATATTCTATGTCTTTGGACTCTTTGCAAACTTTGGGGTGCTGAAAAGCTGTTATTTACCACCTGACTGCTTTTACCCAGCTTCAGTAAGTTTACCTTATTGAGTTCATCAAAATAGCTGCTGCAGGCTGAAAAACTTCTAGCCATAAAAGCGACCCTTCCGTCACTGACTTGCTCCTATCAATTTTATCACTTATCTGCATCATTCCTGAATTTATCTCTTACCTTGGAAAACGGGCCAGCAAACCTCCACAACCCATTAAATCCAAAACCTACAACAACAAACTGAATGTTATGAAGGATTTATGCAGTCAGAGAGAATCCACACAACAAAACTCACCAGCTCTTTTGCTAAGGCACTGTCATTAGGATATCTAACTTTGAATTCAGCAATTAAAAAAATTACTTTGTAGATAAGAAGTCTGGTATTGGGGTGGAGACTCCTCATGGTAGACAACACTCTGGACAATCCCGTGAATTGGATTCAACAAGTTTGGATCTTGACACAGTGACAAAAGGGTATTGATCTTGGAATCCAACAAATTATGCCTAAAGAAAAGAACAGAGGATTATTTTTTTCCCGCAAAATAAATATGCAGTTCTCAACAACTTCACAGCAAACTACTTCTAACCCGTATCTAAAAACATGTATCGAAAGAGTATCCTGAAGTACACTTTGTATCAGTTTTGATACGCACTTGAGTTACTGATTAAAAAATCTGAGTCTGACTGGTACAAAATTATCTAAAATTGTATATGTTGACTTCTATAGAAAACTGTATGACCATGTTAAAAAGTAATTTGATTTCCCACAGTACCAAATAAGTGCCAAAGCCACACTAAGTCACCAGACTACTGTAATGGCAGCAGTGACGCTGACAGCTTTTGGGAGGAATGGATGGCTGCACAGACAGGCTCCCTGGCTGCTCTGCCAACCTGCCCAGAGACCAGACGTGTGCCGGAGGGCCATCTGTAGCAGTGCTACGTGAGGATGCCCATTCCTGTAAGAACATGCCTTTTTCCCCTATGTTAAGTGAATGCAATGTTCTCAAATTGCGATGGACATTTGTCTCAAGCAAAGGACAGGCTGCAGCTCGTAATGTAGAAATGAGTAAAGCACCTCACACGTGCTTGCCCTGGACCAGAGACATTTTAAAGGAAGAACAAGTACGGAGTCATCACAAA
Source organism: Pavo muticus (assembly GCA_016647715.1). NCBI lineage: Eukaryota > Metazoa > Chordata > Aves > Galliformes > Phasianidae > Pavo > Pavo muticus. The sequence continues at coordinate 968,456 of JACDJE010000010.1, read as the reverse complement.
CAGCTTTAGATACTTACACAACAGGAAAGACCTTTGGGAAGACAACACTGGCTTCTGCTAAATACTCATACAGAATCCGCTGGTCAAATTCATCAGTAGTGTACTTCACTAACGTTGCCTGTGACAATGCAAAGGGCTAAATCAGCATGCTTCTCAGGGAGGCTGAGTAGTTACAGGCTTTTTTGCTTGTTACTGTAGTTTAAGGTCTTTAAGATTTCAGGATTCCAGAAGAAGCAGCATTACAGAAGATTAATTTGGAGACATGGAATTAAGTTGCTTTATGTAAAGGGAAACAATAAGAACAGTTGATAATAGCTTCTATTTTGGCCCAAAATTAGCTAATCAGTTTTTGACAAAACCATGCAACCAAGTCTTTCTGCATTACAACAGGAATGCAAAGTGCACTGGTGTACCTGGTGAAAGCACTAACGTACTTGGTTGCTATACTACTATTTAGTCAAGGTTTAAATTGAATTGTGCTGGTATTCTAACAATTTTCTCTTCTTAACCTTTAGAATATGCAATACATAAAACAGGTTCTTGCTATATAAAATCAGTCTGTAGTAAAACTCTGTCAGGAAAAGGAATCAGTTGTTAGACATGTTCTGCACTACAATACAGAATCGTGGAAATTCCAAATTTCCCCTCACGTTGGTTTTTTTAATGGGTTTATAAGAGTGATTCTTACAAAGTCTGAAGAAAAGCAGCAAAAGAATATCGTGGCACAATGCATTCTAACTTTGATCCACGTGAATTCATGAAGCACCACCAGGAACATTTATTTGGACGATGAAAGAACATCAGAAAGTAACACACAATACTACACAGAAAGAAGGCTTACGAGAACTGTAAGCAGCAGTGCTTGAATTTTTGGATCAGTCAGAACTTCTTCATCCAGGAGGACATTTGACTCAGAAACAGAAACTTTTCGGAGATGGGGGTGCTGCTGCGGTGATATTCTCTGGGTTTCTGCCAAACAAAAAAAGACCAACTAATCAAAAGCAAAATAAGCCTAAACCAAAACAGAATTAGATCTTGCATAACAAGTTCAATTATATGCAAACTTCAGAGTTCACCAGACTTCTCATAAAGTATAAAAGCAACAATTATGCTGTAATACTAGCAGCGCTAGACTGTCACATGGGATGTATTATCAAATGGCAAACAATAACCCCAATTTCCTATTCAGTGAAATACAGGCCCAGGGGTGGTAAGTAATGTTTTCAGGGTCAGGAAGCAGACTGACATCAGATACAACAGAAGAACCCTGGTCTTGCATTGCAATTGGGGATGGGGTTACAGGAAGCAGATGTGGGAGAAGATGAAGAGAGGCATTCTAGGCATCATGTCAGATTCCACTTGCAAAATCTGCAGCTAGGGCTCAGCAAGCCATAAAAAGCCAAATTTTACTTCTTTCACTCCTGTATATGGTACTTACTTACGCTGCCCCTTATCCTGCATCTTCAAACTGAGCAACTCTAATTCAAACCTCAATTGCCAGTGATATGGAAGACTACACTCTCCAGAAGCCATTATTAAGATATTTCTCCCTTACCTTGTAGTAACCTAAGCAAATAAACATTGAATTTGGAAGTAATCCTTTGTATATAAATACAAAGCATTTATAATTAGTGTTATTCTGAAAATGTTAGTCCTGTTTCTCACCCATTTCATAATCATTTTCGGCTACTCTCCTCATTTTGGGAGGCGTTGTGATTCCAGATTCCATGTCTTGCCTTTTAGGAGCCTTTGTGTCCGATATCAAATGGTCAAAACTTTTCCTTGTACCTAAAAACAATTTATCAGGAAATTAAAAACATTAAACCTAAATCCATACTTTAAGTATTTCTGATTGTCTGGCCAAGCTACTATCCTATCTGCAACATACCAATAGGAATCTGGGGACATTTTCACCATTTTCAGAGATGGTAGAGAAATTACGGTTACACCATGCCGCTCTCCATCACAGTTTCCAAAATGCTTCACAATGCATATGAGAATAGCATGCAATTTATTCAAGTATGTAAGCTGTGGGCATGCTATGGTTTCCTGGTCAACACATCACACTGAATAAACATGCCAAAATGTGATTACTGAAAAGGAAGCAGTAACGGGATTGTAATGAAAGAAATGCCTCTCTTCTTCCATGTACACTACGCTGTAGAACAGTAACCATAAGTTATGTGGAGAACTCATCTTGTTTCATAGAATCATTGTATCTTTTGAGTTGGAAGGGACCTTTACAGGTCATCTTGTCCCACCCCCCTCCAACGAACGGACATCCACAGCTCCACCAGGTGCTCAGAGCCTGGTCCAGCCTGACCTTGATTGTCTCCAAGGATGGGGCTCCACCACTTATCAGGGCAACCTGTTCCAGCACCTCGCCATCCTTATTGTAAAGAACTTCCTCCTTATATCCAAACTACATCTCCCCTCTTGTAGTTTGGAACCATTGCCCCTTGGTCTGACACAACAGACCCTGCCAATGATTCTGTTCCCCAGAACTGGCACTATGAACCTTTAGTATCTGAAATATCTTTTTTTTTAATCACTGCAGCATTCCCATTCTGAGTAACATTTCCCATCTTCCTGACCAAAGCAAACCAAATTATTCCTCTTCAATTGCAGTGTCCTCTGTTTGCATTTTGTAGAAATCATGTGCATTTCTCTGAATCATGAGTAAGTACTTAAAGTCAGAACAAATACAAGTATAATTTTTCTCCAGTAACATTTCATGGAGCATCCAGTAGACAAATTAGTAAATTAGGTATCTTAATAACCTAGAAGCTTTTTAGTGTTCGCTTGCGAAGGCTGCCCCATATCCAAACTCATGGACTTCCGTGTTCGAGGGCTTATCTGTCCCACCGTCGGGTAACTGGCAGCCAGATGTCTGTCTGACCCCTTTGGTGATGACCACGGTTGATTTTCCTTTAGTGTCCTGAAAGTGCAGAGAAATTAAGAAAATCTTTAAAAATTTTGCATATTTAGACATTGATTTTTCATCTAGCCAAAGTATCCCTTATTAAAACCGTATTTTCTAGCAGGTTAATCTCCCAGAAATATGTATTAATAAAAAGTAATTAATTATTTTGCTAGAAAAAATGTTAGCTAGTCAAAACTAACAATCTGGTATGAACCTAATGCTGAAGAGCTGAAAATAAAGCAGTAAGAACACAAGCAAATCTGCCTATAAGGCAAAACGTAAGACATTTAACATCTGCTGCTCCATGCTGGATACTAAAAGGAGAGGTACTGAGTAAAGTGCTCTGCACTGAGAAAAACTGACTCTGCTTGGCACTTCTGGGTTGACTTCCTAGCTTACTTCTGTGGCTGCATATGGACAGTCGATAAGATGTCAAAGTTTCCCAATGACAGGAATCAAGCAATTACTTAGCACGTCCTTACTCCTTAAAAACACAAACAATTTTATTTTAAAATGCAAATGAAGAATGAGGTGAGATCAGGTCTCACAGGAAAGGGTTACCAAAAAAGATTAAGAATCTCCAAAGCAGTTAACTAACGTCTGAAATTGCTTCTGAGATCTCATAATCATATCTCTAGGGATTCAATACACAAATTTCCCCATGATTCTTGATCACAGTAGCATATTGGTCAGGAACCACTAATGTGCAGTTGAATATTAACTTAGCTGTAATGAACATGGGGTTTAGTTTTCTATATTTCACAGCTAATCGTTAGATAACTTAGTAAAGAAAACAGACATTGAAATTTGGGTAACTTTTATTATCAAAAAGATAGACAACCAACCTATAGCTAGTGTCACTGTGATGTATGGGATATGTATCCATAGGAACGTTTTCCATTGCAACATCTGTCAACAAGAGAGACTTCCTATGTTTCAGGCTGCAGCGACTTCGAACTTCCTCAGACACTGTCAGCAAAGCTAAAAAAAATCAAAGAAAGTTGGTGCAAATTTTCTGTCAAGAATACACTGAAGAATGTAAGCATCTATTCACATTTTTTACTTAGTACAAAGAAGGCCGCAGAGATGTAATTACACCTCACTAAAATGCACAGGTTAAAAGTAGGTCATTAAAAAAAACTGTATTCTCCAACCAGCTAGAATTGCATGATCTAAGCACGTGCCCTCATACGGCCATGGCTTCTGTTTCTAGACCACTAGGAATGTAAATTCTGTAAGGAACAACACGCTTCAGAATTTAAACCCAAACACCTTCAGTCTCCCCAAAGCATTTCGGAAGTTGCACAGCAGGTCCTGCACTCACAAGCCTTCAGACCGCACTGTGTCAGTGACGCACAGCAGCCCGACCCAGACTCTTGTCCACCTCCAGATAGAAGTTTCCTTTATACTGATAACAGTAATTAGCCTAACACCAGAAGATATCCCCACAATAACCCATTCCTTTTCAGTTAATGCAAGTTCAAAAGAATGTTTGTTTAATTTTACCTGCTAGGTAAGCCACGCTCTGGGTGTTCACCTCAAACTTGTCACAGTTCCTGTGTTTGTTAACCAGAGCTAGTAGTGTATGTAGGATCCTTACTGTTCTTGCTACAGTGGTAGGTGAAGGATGCCTGTACCCTGCAAAATGACGTTTAAACACCAAATCCTGTATTTAATTTTTAAATACATACTTATGAAGCATCAATATTTTTTAAAGGCATTTATCAATATTTTCCAGCATGATCTCAGGACACTTCATATGTAGGGTAAGGAAGTACAACACTAGCAGAAACTGCACATTCAGGACTATTAATTCAGTCCCTCTGTCCAAAATCACATAATTACAAATGTCTGTGCATATATTGCATCTTTTATCTCACAAATCAATCTTCAGTGAGCAGACATAGGCAAGCACAGAGAAAGAAAGTTTTCTGGGAGAAAGAAGTAACGTACTGTAGCAAATGAAACCACACATTCATTTTCACACATGAGCAGCAACATGCACTCTTACCTTTCAGGAGGTGCCCCACTAGTGCAAAGTTGAAGTTGGAGTTGAAATTTAGCCCAACAAAATGATCCATCTGTTTGCAGTGCCATTCAAGCGGTCTCCTGATCTCCATGAACACCTCTTCTGGGCTCTGACTCAGAGAAAGTAAGACATAAGAACATTTCATACAACCAAAGAATGGTTTTGGTTGGGACCTCAGTGCACATCTCCTGCCATGGGCCACCTCCCACCAGCTCAGGCTGCCCAGGGCCCAGCCAGGCCTTGAACATCTCCGGGTATGGTGCACTCACAGCTGCTCTGGGCAGCCTGTGCCACGGCCTCATTGCCCCCATTATGAATTTCTTCAGAACAGCCTATTTGATTGAAGGTTACTCATCATAGTCAATTAAAACAGTGACAAATCATAGTAATTTAAGAATGTACAAGAACCTATTGACCATACTCCTGACCTGAATACATCTACATATTTCTCTGTTGCAGTTTGGGACAGAACAGTTAGGCTGTCATCTCTACATCACAGTGTACTGCTGATATTACATAAGTAAACAGCTTGCAATGCAAATTTCAGTTTTAATTGCTTAATTATCGTTCACTATGACAAGGAATATACATATTTTTTCTTTTGAATAGAACTAATTGCGTACATGAACAAAGGGTTAATCACAGCTGATTACTAGCAGAGGGCTTGCCTACCTTATCATTGAACACTCGAAGGCTATCCAAGGTATGCAGATTCTGTTCAAGCAGTGCTGTACCTGCTGAGTATAGGTTGACTTCATCCAACTGCAGCACTGCCATGGCTACCCAGAAGAGGGCCTTGTGCATAGGGGAGTCCTAGAAGGAGAAGGGAAACGAAAAGGCCATGATTCTACTTTCACATAAGACAGTGCAAAGCTACCAAGTAAAGAGCGAAACAAATTGAAGTTAATGTCAATTTTTTTTTCAAGTCTTTGGCTGTGTGAATGAAAGTCAAATCTGCACATCAAAGCAGCCATTCAGATACACCTGGCAGGAAAAACAAGTTTATTTACTTATTTATTTTAGCATATTTTTTAAGGTATTAACAAAGGAGGAGTTGCAGACGCATCCATACTCTCTAGAAATCCCTTTTAGAACTTTGCCATAGAAGTGTGTTCTTTTAGGTGTGCATGACAATGCCACTCCACAGGTAAATTCTGAAGTGGTTCATTAATGGTGTACCTACTGATATGCTGATCGATTGATTGAAGTAACATAAAATGGCTAAATTAACATCACGTAAGACATAATCAACATTTATTACAAGGCATGATCAGAAAGATGTACGAGCAATTGCAAATTCTAAAGCCAAGATGGAAAATCTTCTGATGAGATTCTGGTGAGAACGAATGTGAAGGCTGTGGTGCAGGCTTTGCGTATCTTGCCCTGGCCCAGTTTGATGAAGCAGAACAGTACATCCTGAAGTCTTTTTAAAGCTTTTGCACATACGAACATCTGTGACATACTTCCCATATGTAGTACTTTCAAGCGTGAGTCACAGCAGCGATGTGTGAACGTCAGATACCACAAGACTCACTTACATTTTTGAGCTTATACTCGTAATTATAACTTTCACTTACAAAATAGATTCTGTTTACTCCAGAAATCCAGTTGCTTACCTTGTTAAGAAGAGGCTGCAGTTTGGTGAGTGCTATAACTGTAGCTTCTATTAGAACTTGGCTATTGTAATTATCAGGGCCTTTTAAACAGCTCTCAAGTCCCTTTTTGTAGAAAAAAAGAATAAAAAGAAGAAAATGGAACCCATAATTAGATTTTGCTTTATGAAAAGATGAAAGCTCTAAACTATAATGTGGTTCTCAGTTAGTTTACAAAGCCTGAGCACCCTTTAAACCAATTTGAAAGGAGTTCTAGGAATGAAGATTTACACAAGCATTTATTTATTGCTGTAAACAATCACACAACGTGTATTAAAAAGTAAGGGTGTAAGAGCCACGGAATGGCTCTTCTGCAGTTCAGACACTGCACAGCTAAATTTTGTGTCCACATAACGTTAGTAAAATACTTAAAAGAAATTTACCACTGTTCAGCTGCTATAGAACACAACCTTCTTTGAAAGTATGGACGTAATTACCAAGCTAGGTAGTATGTTTCAAAGCTTTCTTATATAAACATTCTGCTTTTTCTTGTATTTAGTTGTTACACGTTGTTAACTTCCTTTAAAAAAATAAAAACAAAGGAAGGAGTAACACACAGCCAGCTGCACTACCAGAAAATTTCTCACTGATTCACATACTGACTCTTCTGGACCTAAATTCAGCGTCTCAAATTTTAAACTCAGTATTGAAAACTACTGTTACTCTAGAAGTAGCTGCATTGATAAACTTCTTGTCACCAAACTAATTTAAAACAGAAGGCCAGGCCTACAAAGACAATTTCCCATCAGGTGTCTCTGTAGAAGAACATGCTTGAAGAATGAATTAACTGTGAAATTATGCTGAGTTTTATATTCAATAGGAATATTAAAAACATTTAGTTACTTTATGAGTCAGAGAGGAAGACAAATACAGACCCAAATACCTTGCTAAGAATTCGGATTATTTGTTTTATTTGTCCATGAGAGACTCGCTTACTTATGCAGCCAAAGACAACAAGTGCTCTTGGCTGCAGGGATGGATTATACTGGAATGCAAACCTGTGAAGAAACAGAGTACACTACATTAAATGAATATACAACAGACAAGCTGTACAATGGAAAACTGACAATTCTAAGTGCACTACACAGGCACGCAGGGGTTATGTTTTGAGATCTATAACATACTTTTGAGCTAGTTCGGTCCACTGGTCCAGCCACTTGCATGTTGGAATATCTCTCATACAAGCCTAAAAAGAATGACATTGTTTGAACATACATAACATAAAGAAAATGTATTATTTTAATTCAGAACGTTCAGTTATTTTAGCTGTCAGAAGTGTTCCTTATCATGTCATTGGAGGCACCGCTTGCTCCACTGCTCGTTGTAGAATAAGCAGCACTGTAATTTCGTTTTGAGACACATACCTCCATGATCTCCAACAAAGCTTCAGTAACAGTTTCCAAGGAGGTCAGTGCAAAAGTCTCCCTCTCGTAGGAGCCAGGTGAAAATGACCTGTCTCGATAGCTGGAGCGGAATGCTATGACTGCAGCTGATTTCACTTTGCTGATTCCAAACAGCAAATAAAATTTAGGCAGAGAAAATTCAGTCAAGCTCAGTCTTAAAACTTGCTTGGTCTCCTCTGTTGAATAAATTTTTACACATTAGACTTAAAACACTGACATACAATTCATATTTTAAACACACTTAAGCTCACTCTCCCACAAATACACAAGCAGATGATAAACCTATGCACGTTTCAATACTGTTTTCTTTGCTACTTGTCTCAGAACATGCCAGAACAACTGTGGCCTGTTGCACAGACCATTGAAAGCAGTCAGGAGAGAGATGTAGTCTGGAAATAGATAAGAAGAAATTTGTCTAAGGATGTGATTCTCTGAGGCTTTTTCTCATACTTGTTAGGAAAACGGAAACACGGAGCGCTGCTGGTTTGGAAGGCCAACATTACCATAAGTTCAAACTGCAGTTAAATTCTGGTTTGGCTCCCATTGCAATTAAGTCAGATCAGAAGAAAATGAAGGCCCTGGTACTGGCACTGCATATTTTTACAATTCTGAATTTTGTTCCATTATTGTGTACTTCAAACTCATTTTTTATGCAGGAAGGCTTGCCTTTCTCTTTGTGCATCACAGCAAGGCTTTTCTTTAAATACAAGTGTCTGTGTCTATGCACACACTCACTCTGTCAATATACTTAGATATAAAAGGAGCTTTCAGATGCTTAAAAAAACAAGATTACATAAGCTTCTTGATTTTTTTTTCATGAAATCCAGCCTGATTTTATCCTGTACTTCTGTGACTGCTGTACCTTTGCTATCTCAAATATTTTAGGACTGCTAAAATACAGCTGCATGCAACATTCCTACTTTAATCATGCAGTTTCATAATTTCCTTATGTAACTGATATTTGTTACCACATTATGCAACTATTCAAAAGATGCACATCAGCCAGTTTTAGCACAGATGCATTTTATCCTCAATCTGCATTACAGGAACTTACTGGTACTTACTTTCTTCCCCTTTTCAAAGACCCGTTATACAATTTATACTACACACCTGCTCGAAACTAGTCATATTTTAACTCCCTCTTCATAGTTCTTCTGGCTCATACCCTTATTCTGGTTTCTACACAAGCTCAAGAGCAACACAGTATTTTCAAGCTCAGAATTGTTGAAAGAGAGAAAGATAACTCTGGTATTTCTGAAACTAAAAAGCAATCCATCGAAAATCTGTTAAGAACTTACCACTAAAATGAAGCTGTGAGCAAGTGCACAGAGAATGAATGATGTTGATGACAAGACCGTGAGTGGAAGCTCTGAGAGAAAGGGGTCCAGTGGCCACCAACAAAGTAACCACATGAAAGAGGTAGGGGAGATGTGCAGCCACATCCAGAGAATTGTTGAAGGAGAGCATCAACATGTAACGTGCTAGAATGGCAATATCATCCCACATCAGGTGCTGCTCCAGCGTAGGAGTTGGAGACAGGCACGTCTTGTCAATTATTTTGCACATCCTTCCAATCACCTGAAAAGAGAGCAACCATTTTGTTCTTGCGAAACAAAGCGCAGAGCTCAAAATTTCAGTAAAAGCTGTTACAAATCAACATGGAGTTATTCTGGTTTTTTTTTCCCATTACTGCTGAGTCATCAGGAAGCACCTCAGTGCTACGCTGTTACCTAAAGGTGAAATTACTGTCCAAGAGGCAAGGAAGGAACTCACTTTGCTTGAAACCAATTTTACATTTCCAGAAGCAAGTGCTACCGCTGTGTCTGCCATAACCTCAGCTTTAATGGATCCTAAGCCCCCTGTGGCACTGGTTTTGATGAAGCTGTCCAGCACGACGTCAAGGAGATCTGTAATCTGACAGAGAAAAAAGAGTATTTGTTATCGTTTGGTTAACATAATTCTTCTACAGTAAATAACCTTCTGAATATGTAGTCGTTACATTTTTTAGTTGAAGGTGCACAGCTACTATAAATGGAAGCAACAGTCCCAGTGATTTGTCATCTTTTTGGAAAAAGCCTTATATATATTATAGAAATACTAAAAATGTAAAATGAATTGCACGAGATCAAAATGCTTCACAACTGCAGAAGAACTATGATACAGTATCGTTTTTATTTTGTTCTCTGCTTTGAAGTATGGCTATTCATAACATGCTGCACTTATTGAGAAGAAACTGGACTTGAGGTGGAAAAAAATCAGAACATACTTCTGGGAAATAAGCAAGGCTCTGTCTGTCAGAAATTTTATCCTTATGAAAGTGACTTAAAACACTACAATCTGCTAATAAACAAATGACAAGAAGTCATGCAGAATTTGTACCTGTCCAAGACTTCCCCATATTTTAGCCTGAATAGAAGGGTACATCTGCTTTTCATTTATTGTCATTGTGATGAGCTTATCGAGAATAGCTGTGACTCGCTGGCGCTTCGCATCGTCGTTGTGTTTGCAGAACCGGACCAGATTGGACAGCCAGGGAGTCATGTACTCCAGACAGAGGTGTTTCAGTTCAATACCTGAAATAAGAACTCACTTTGTAACAGAAGATCACTGCTGATCTCTATGAACAGGTAAATAATTATTTGCAAGCACTATTCCTTTCATTTTCCTCCTAAAATAATGACTGTCAGATCTGAGCAAATAATACCCCAAAACACAGCTTTCATAAGGAGCACACTATTAATAACAACATCCAATAAACACGTGTAAGAATCTAGCAAGGAGACTTTGACATTTTAGTATCTTAAGACATGTGACAAAGATGTGTACGCTTAGCATGAAGTGGGACTAAAGACAGTTTCTTTTTAATCTTGAGAATGTATTCTGAACAGCTTCCAGCAGTAAAACCAGAGCTGTTTTATGTCTGGAACACAGAGATAACAAAAGCAGAGTAGCAGAACCAGACAGGAGAGATATCATCAATCTGAAAGGGTTAAATTTGAAAGACACTGTTTCCCTTAAGGTATCTGCTAGAACTCAACACTTCACCAAGCTCATATTCTGGTTTTTTTTGTTTGTTTGTTTTGGTTTTTGTTCTGCAACGTTCTTAATTCTGGTGAATTAAAAACAGTCTGATGGAGATCTGTCCACCAGAGTACTCACTGTACAAAACTGCCAGGGGTATGAAACAAATAATTTGTGTTGTGATCACACTGAGTAATTGTCTAGATAAATGAGATGGCTGCTGAAAGCTAAAAAGACTGGGCTTGGGCTGCTTTATTTCGACTTAAAATATCTGCTTCAAGAAAGAGTACATTCAAATGTATAAATCAAAGCACTGTTGGAGTTTCTGCTCCAAGAGATGCCCCCCGGGTCACAACATTGGCTTCTGAGAATTACACAGCTTCACAGAAACACAGAATTATCTGATTAAACTTGATTATTAAGAAACAAACATAAACAGGTCATCTTGAAAACATCCACATCAGTTCCTGGAAGCACTACTACCTTAAGCTTGCTGTGATTCAGTAACATGAGGAAGCTCGTTAAACTTGACAGCTACCAGCTTAAATCATTTCACGTTCATGGTTAGTACTGAGGAACACCAGTGTTACTTACTAGATTTGCTAAATCCTGAAATACACTCTTCCAAGAACTCTAGGGTAAGGTGTGGCTCATTAGCTGCAAGAGTCTTACTAATAGACACAATAAAGAGCGTGTTGTTGGCAGGAATACATAGACCTGAAGTTTCCAGTAACTGGCCCTCAATCTTTAAATTAAAGGTACAGGTTAAGGCACACAGAAGATTATAGGCAGCAGACCTGTAACAAAGCAAGCAATGTGATTTGTAATAGTCTTCTTGTCTGTTTTAAAATACACACGTTACTCTGAGACATCACAGTAATGGCAGTCACATTTCCAAAACCAAATCAATATTGTTATATAATGTACTATATTTAAAACCTGAGCTGCTTTTCTGCATCAGTTGAGATTCAGAGACAACATTTGCCTTGGACAAATGAATTAAATTACTCCTTTGTTTTAAACTGTTTCTGATAAGGTTACAGAGTATGCTTGAAGAACTTGGTACTGGACTCCTCAGAAGAGCATCCAGTTCCAGGAAATGCAAGGTATTTCCAAATGCACCTGAGGGGCTGAGAGGCAGGAGCCAAGGGCCAGAGAGGCTCCCAGTGAGCAAGGACTCATTTCTGGAGGCAGCTCTCTCCGATGAGACCCAAGAACTTGCTCTGCGAGGTACAGTTATTAAGCAGGAGGTTCAACACCAAGCCAGTCAAATGCACCCAAGAAATATATATTGCAAACCATATTTTTCCTTAAAAGGGAAATTAATTTAAAAGATCAATACCGCAAACTGGGGTCTGAGCTTCCCAGGTTGAGCAAAGCTATGTTCAGCAGTGTTCCAGGAACATCCTTAGGGCGAATTTTAGTGTGCTGTGGGATGGAGTCTGGTTGCGACAGCTCCCACCGCGTCCGTATATGAATAATGGACCTCACAATAGCTTCACACTCCTGATGCATGAAGGTGAGTGGTGTTCCCTGGTTGGCAATCGTCAACGTAAACTGATTCTCGTCAACAAGACATATTTCCTCAATTTCAGAGGCGTAGTATATGTCATTTAAAAACACTGTCTGGCCCAGGACTCTTGTTCGTTCTGCTGATGTCACCTGCACAGCTGTTGATCCGACCTTAGAAACAGAACCAAAAAATGGTTGAGCACCTGCTGTTAATGACACAAAGAGGCAAGTCTGACAATTCTATCTGACCAAGATAAATGTATGACACTGTATGAAACAATACTGTGTGTTAAGTTGTGATTTCTCTTTGAGACAGAAAATTAAAAGACAGCAGAAATGCATTCAAAATATTATCAAAACAGAACAATTCACTAATAAAGCATGAAAATACTTACTTTAATAGACACTTTGGTGTCTTTGTGAGCCAATTTGAGGGCGTTGTGAAATACTTTCAAGTCCTCTTCCAAAGCTAAGGTAGCTGCTGGAAGTTTCTGCTGGTCATGTTCAATGTGCTCCGCCAGTTTTCCTGGAGAGTCTATGAAAATAAGCCTTTTGCTTCCTTTCAAACCTGTCAAGAGTCTTTCATGGTATTTGGTGTATTCTCTGACCCAAGAATTACAGTTATAAATAAAAACTGCTGAGACATTTTCATAAGCAAAGCCTGGAAAAACTACAAACCATTTAGAAAGAAAGTCTGTTTTAAAGCGATTACTGGGGCCAGCATGTGTGAGGTCCACTACAATCTCATATGGCTTCGCGTAGTATGGCTTCAGAGTTAGCAGGACGTGGTATATCAGTAAGTCTCCATTGATCTGACCAGTCTTGAAACTGTAAGAAAACATGACAGACACTGTTGGGTTTGCCTTTTAGATCCATAATAAAGCATTTCAGTGGTGCATCACACACACACTGCTACACTAAAACAGACTGACATTCACATAGTCCCAAAAATGTCAAACTCAAAGCAGTGACATTGCACTGGCACCCACAGCCTAATTTCTGTCACGGCTCAAACTCCAACCAAGTTCAGTGCCCAGCATGCTAAAGCTTGCTTTGCATTTAACTTCATTTTGAAGTGCCACAGCACCAACCACAGACATGAAGTCTCTGCACAGCCTGGAGGCTCATCCAGCACCCTCAACAAAAGAAAAATAAAATCCACGCTGGTGAGGAAGAGTGCACCGACTGGCTCAGAGCTGATGCAAGTGAAGGGTTTCTTTGAAAAAAGATGTAAAGTATCACCCCAAACTCTATTTTTATTTTTTTCAAACACGTTTCTACAGGTTCATATAATATCTACTTTTAGACGTAGAAATAAATTATTTAAATAGTCTTGGTTAAGACTAATTAAACACCCACATACCATTTTCTCCAGCTCATTTTACCTGCCAAATACTGCAAGCACAATAATGTACTCTAATGCTTGGTGGGTAGTTTCAAAGAACGGCTGGTCCTTGGATTGGTACAGAGGACCCACCTGTGAAATAACTCTTACCTGAAAAGCATGCAGGTACTATAAAAACACTAAGAACCCTCTGTTCTCATTTAACGATCTGCTGGATTTTATGAGATTGGACAGAGCTGTCTGAACCAAGTTTTCAGAGTTAGTACAGCAGATTAAATTCTACTAGAAAGAATTAAAAAGCAAACTTAGCAGTAGTTTTTGAACTTTTAAAGACTCGTGCCTGTTTTGAGCTAGCATCAACTCAACTCTTTCAAAGCAAGACAACAGGCCATGGAAAACACCACTAAGCACTGCAAGCACAAGTCGTTTGGATCAAAGAGGGACACTGCTCTTGGTAACATGTGAGGTAAACCACCCGAGCACAGGTAACAGAGGAGACACGCTTCACAAATGCAAAGTATTTGTCTGCCCAAGAGACTTTTTTTTTTCCTGTGCTACTTCCTGTTACTCAGAAAGCTCATCTGGGCAAACTTGGTGTTCTTCCCCCTCCAACATGTCATGGCAAAGTTGTTTAGAAAAAAAAGAAAAAAGAAAAAAAGAAGGAAGTTGTGTCGTCACTGTGGTTTTAGTTCTCCACTTAGAATACAGGACATGTAATTTCAGTTACAGATTTGCTTAAAAAAAACCACAGCACTGTCCAAGTCTACTTGCTTCATGCTAATGTACGTTTGCATCCTAAGAGCAAACACATGCACAAAGAAACCTTCCTGTTAAAGGACTAAATACCTAAACACCAACTTGCTTTTGACTGCACCTTGGAAAGGTAAGTGCATATTTTCCTTCTACTTTCAGTTCCACTTCAAGTTTTCTTAGATTTTGTAGGAAATTATACATGGAAGGAAGGTTGGCTTTTTTTGTTCAAGTACAACTCAACCAGTAACAATAGCTAAAAATCAATCTCTGCCTGATTTAAGGAATCTGATGAACAACTGCTTTTAGTGATGTTAGAAGTTGTTCACAATCAGACTCTAAAGAACTAACAGTGGCAGTCTACATTGCTCTCTAGCTCCTAAGCACTGCAGCTGTTCTGTGTACTGACAGAGGACCCTATCAATACCTGGGCACAAAGGGCTGAGTTAAAGAAAAAAGTAAAAGCTATTTAATGATGAGTTTGCTAACATGATTTTAACCAAAGCCCTTAACAATACTGGCTTCTTTATTTTTAAGAAAAGCATATCTGGTCCAAATAAACAGTCGTACAGCTGCAGTTCTCGGGCAGCAAGGATTGGAGTGCATCTGTACCAGAAAATGCACCTCATTTCTGCATGTCATGCAGAAACTTTGTGAAATATTTTGTTCCCCTCCCCCCAAAAAAGGTTGTGCTGTTGCTGCTTTTCCTCCTTTTTGAAGAGTGCAACAAGGCATTCCCCAAGTAACCGTTACCATAGAAAGATAAATATTGTACCCAAGCTGTAGCTGATTACTAAGATGGTTTCTAATTCAAACTTAACAATAAGGTCTCATCTCAGAGCGGAGTTTAGCTTGTAGAATGAACTGCAAAGGAAGATACAAATATATTCTCCTCTCCTCTGCCTCGTGAGCAGCCACCCACCGCCTGCTCCCTGCTTAAGCCCCAGGCCTGTCACTCCCTTCCCTTCCCTGGGGGCTCCAGCAGTATGAAAGATGTCATTTGGATACTGAAAAGACAGGCAAGCTTACCTCTCTGATTTCTGAGTGAACACATTAAGTTCTCTGGTAGATAAGCTAAGTTTCAACTATGGCAAAAGCAAATTTATTTCTGGTACATTTGAAAATTAGCAAAACCTAGAAGCATACAGATGTGCTTTGTTACCTTTAAAGTAACAGCTTCAAGAAGAAACACATTTCTACAAACAGCACTGTTAATGTCAGTCATCCTTGATAGCACTTATACACGAACAAGACGTAATCTACAGCACTTGGAGGAAACATTTCATTCTGTTAACAGAGACAGGTAAGACAGGGAGCACAACAACCAGCCGTAAGGCCTGAGGGTGTCTCACACATGCAAACCTGAGAAGACTCAGCACAGACATGATGCAGTAACTTCTCTCACTCGTCACCATCACTCTGAGGTTATCCTATTTGTCTCTGATTCACGGTACAAATCTGAACATTACCCGAATGTAGAGCAGAGCATAATACTAATGGTAATCTGCATAATTTCAGAGGTTTTAAAGGAAATGTCAATCTGAAGTATGTTTGTGATAAACAGTCCTTTGAACAATAAATCAGATGTTAGAGAACAAAGATTTTCCTAGGGATTTATGAAATACTCCAGACAGCTGTGATAAGAAATAAAAATCATTAGAACAAGTTACTGCTTCCATTTACAGGAACATTTTCAATTAAAGCTCTCCACTTGGCCATCTGTACAAGCAGTTACTTCTCCCATATTTGGGGAAACGTGGTGAAGCAAAAAGCGGTACTTTGTAGGTTTTACTTTGCTACCTCCCTTCCCCATTTAAAAGCAGAAGCGATGAGCTTAAAGATGTAATATGGTTAGCTTTAAAGAGGAGGAACTACAGCAGTCTGTGTCTACATCCACAAATCACTGAGCACTCAGCAGAAAACACTCTCCTTTCCTCTGTTTGCTCCATGTTCTTTTTTCATCTTCATATACATCACACATAAACCTCCAAACACTGGGATTTAACGCTGTAAGAGCTGAAGTCCGAGACCACCGATTCAGTCAGGATTCCAAGCAGCTGAGTGCTCCCTCTTACACACGGTAAGCACGAGACCAAGTTACAACACATTTCTGATCAGAAAAGCTGCTGGCCACTAAACCGAAGAAGTCTGATTCAAACCTCTAAGAACTAGCATTGCTACTTCCTAACACCAGAATTTCTGTTTTTGTAGGTGACTGAAGAGGAAGATGAAGACAAAGAGACATGGCAAACCACATTCAGCTTTCCCTCTTGGGATAATCTTTTCATTGTGTTTGCAAATAAGTGCAAACCATACCGACTATCCCAGGGTTACCAATGAAATCTGGTATCCAATCTGCCAAAACCTAACTTGCAGTCAGAACACAACAGAAGCCAACACAACATCTCCTCCAGGCACTGATTTTAATGGCAAACCAACACCCACTGCTGAAATGCAGACAGCCACCCCTCGGTCTTTATCTTCAACAATGGGCCCAAACTCCTCCACATCTTCCTCTGCCCAAAGTGTTCCTGACACTGGAGGACCTCTGAATACCAGCAAACCCAAGATCACCATGACAAAAGAAACATGTGAAGACAATAAGTTTCTTATACTGATTTGCTTCATTATAATAGCAGCCCTTGTACTCATCTGCACCTTCTTGTTTCTGTCAACTGTCGTAATAGCAAACAAACTGTCCTATCTCAAAAAAGCTCAACAAGGAAAACGTCGGCCCAGGAGCAACGGTGATATTCTGGCTACCAACAGCTTCTGGCCAACTGCAGCGGGAACATGGCAGAGGATACCTAAGGAGACAACTGGGACTGACTTGGTAATGCAGGACTTGCTACCAGGGAGAGATGCTGCAATCCAAACGAAAACCCAAGACGAATCTACTGAGAGTCACACTAAAGACACAGATCATAAACATGAAAACAAAGAAACAATGTCACACAAAAGCATTTTAACCAATTTCGTAGTTGAGATTTAGTCAGCTAAGAAGACCTTTGGCTTCTACATTTTATACCGGATTAATATGAGACAAAAACTTAGCTTTCAAGTAACAACACACGTTGCAACATGGGAAAGATAAACCTTCAGGTTTCCCATTTTTAAGGTAGTGGGTATGCTGTAAAAACCTGTACATCTAGAAGGGAGAAGGACTGCATTAAAGAGACTTTTAGAAATAGCGCCAAGGCTGTTTTAACTCCTTTAAGCAGAAATCGTGGTTATAGGAACCAAACAGGATAAAGCAGGACAGAACTTTGCCATTTCTGAAGATCACTGGGGGACAAAAAAAGGAAAGGACAGCTAGAATATGCTATATTTATGTAGACTAAAGTGCTAGAGAGGCACATCCCACTTGCTATTTTAAGAAAACCATAATTCAGTCACAACTTCGATGCCATTACGAACCAGGAACTATTCTGTTAAAACGTCTTTTCAGGTTTATTCCATCAAAACTTCTTAAATCAGCTTAATTGCTTTTGAGCGAGATTGAGAGCAATCATGCTTTTGCTTTGACTTTAGGTGTAAATAATGTGAAGTTTGTACTGTATGTTAAAATATAAGAACTCCTTTTTGTAATCATCAATAAACTAGAAACATCAGTTTTTAAATAAAGTTTATGTTCTGTTTTTTCTCCAAGTCATAAGGGGTAAAACAGCAGTATCACGAAAAAGCATGAAAAAAGTAGAGAATCATGATCCTATCAGTGGAAGAAGGAAAAGAGATAGTAATGAGAGTGGGATCTGCAGCCAAAGACTGGTGGAAACTGTGAGGATTGAAGGGAACTTGGATGAGGCAAAAGACTCGAGAAAGCGTGTCATAATACCAGCACGGGATTAGGATCTGTGGGTGCAGCAGGAGCTGGCAAGAGACTGAAGAGCCAGCACAGCCAGCAGAGCACAGCAGCAGGCACAGGACATGGAACAGCTATGGCGGAAGGCACAAGAATGCACCTGCAAAATGCTGTGAGGATAGACTTGTGCACGTTTCTTTTGGCAGGCAGCCTTTCTTGGTCAAAATGCTCAAGGAGACAAAAAAGTTGTTTGGGTTATGATATGGACAAAGAAAGACAGCAGAAAAGCAACTGCTGAGAGCATGCAGTTCTCCTTTAATGGTGGCAACAGATGCCAGACAGAAAAGCAAAGTGAGGAAGGGGAGGCAGCAGAAGGGTGAGATCTGCAGCTATGTGTCAGTAACACAGCTACCTAAAGGAAGACATGCAAGCCAGCACCTTGTGATCAGATAGTGCTCTATGACTCACTGTAGCGAGCCTATGGTTGCATTTCCATTAATAACAATGATAGCTCATCAAAACCACCACTGAATTTTTATCAGTAAAAATGAAATCCAAACTTACTTCTGTGTCATTCAAAAAATTTGTAACCACAACTATTTTCAGCAAGGACTGGAAAACAAGCATTCATGAATTCCTACGTAACAGGCACATACCCAGCAAAGGCCACCTAAATATTTAAGTTTCATAAAGACAATTGAGCTGAAAAGTTTGCTTTTAAATCATGCAGACCTTGATCTAAGCTTCTCAGTAATCCTCCTACTCTTGACACTTCCTGCAGCAAGTGTTGGTAAACTTCCTCTTTAGCTGCAGAAACTTGCTTCAACGTGAGACAAGCCATTTTAGAGCTGCTCGACTCCTAGTACAGTCTGTCCTCCTAAGGCTTCAAACAAAAAATAAGAGAATGCTTGCTTGACAGAAGACAAAGGTAAGAATCAAATGCAAAATATTAAGACTTAATATTTGCATGATTTATTTTAAACGAACTGCACTTTGTACAGCACTTCCTCAGCTAATTCAAAATTCCTGTAGTACTTGGAAGATGGAGATATTCCATCTAGTTCCTACTGTGAACTACCATGAACTCTAATGTATGCATCCTTTTAATGTATTTTAAAGCAGAATATATTTTTGAGCAGAAGAAAACAAAATGGTGTCATTTTTATCTGTTTTAAATCTTACAGTTTAGATAATGTTCTCTAGAAGCATTAATCAGCTGCTCATGTGTTTGCACTGTTGCATCTGAAATTGACTTTTATAGTTCCACATACTGAGGTTCCAGAGGCAGCCTCACGTGAGCAGCTGATCACAAATGATCTCAAAACACACAAAGTAACTTCAGATGGAAATCACGATGGGTGGCTGTTTTAATGATTTGTGTCACACAGATGTTCAGAAACCTAAACTCTGAGCAGTACAGGAAAAAAAGTCCGCTCCGTCCCAATCTCTTAACGTTAACACAACCTCCTGTGTTACAAAAACTGTCCCCCATGCAGGAGTTTATTCACACAGTTTAACATTGGAGTTCTGTACCATTATAGTTGCAATATCTGGAAACTTTTGCAAAATTATTATGCTCTAACCTTAACCGCGGAAGCAAGGGAAGAACAGGAAATAAACCTTGAAGAACCTTTTGCCCAGGTCTCTGCTTATCTCTAGGCTTCTCTCTCAGTCCTTCAGATATAAGGTAGGACAATTTTCTTTACTCTTGTTTGTTAATTCTGCTGTGTTTCATATTCATTTCACATCCATAATCATTTCTGTGATAGACAAAAGTTACTTTGAAACACACTTTGCACTTCTCTCCAAACTTCTTTTTCAGAGAAGGTGGAAAACAAAAGGAACCCACCACGATCCTGACGCCAGTGACAAAGCTGTTCACCATACAAATGGCAAAAAACATGCAAGTTTAATCTAGGCTAATTCTTTTTAGACCGTAAATATAAAACTGTCTGGTATCAGTAGTGTCACTTCAGGTTCAATTTAGTGTGTTTTACTTTATTCTTTATGTAGGAGGGGACGTATTTAAACAGACTTCAGGAAAATGGTCAGCAACGCAGTAATACTGGTTCTCTTCTGCGGAGAAATTTGGAAATCACTTTCCACTGAAATACCTTCAAATATTTCCACAAGTGCAAGCAGTGTGCATGCCAGCACCAGGAGCCCGGCAGAGGACAGATCTACCACGTACCAACCGCAAACAACTGGCCCCAGCATGCAGAAGCCTGCAGGAGCGCTGACTGCTGGGACAACACTGCCACAGCTGCCTGAGCCACACATAGAGCCCACCAACGGGAGCTGGGTAGCAGCCATGATAATGGGCATTGTGTTGGTCAGTATGGTAATCGCTATTAGTACGATCGTTCTATGGAAATGCTGCAGGAAGCCACTGCTAGCCGATTCAAACTGGGCAGGTCAGTCTCCATTCGCAGATGGAGACACTCCGGATGCCTTTATGGACTCTGGCCTGGCTACCAAACGTTCATCAGTTTTATTTATGTTGCCTTGGAAATTAAGAGAAGAAGGATCCGTACAGCATGACCCTCCTGCACCAGAGAAACCACCCAACGGCACCGCCAGCAATGACAGCATGCGGCAGCGCCCAGCAGAGCGCAGCTGCTCTGCCACCGACACCGCTGCAGCAACGGCTCCCGGCCCAGAAACAGCGAGCCCAGAACAGGTGCTGAGCCCCCAGCCTGCCGACTGCCCCGAGCTGCCGCCTCCCCCCGCGTGGCTCACTGAGCCGGCCGAGCAGCACGCCTCGGATCCTGGCCAGCAAGAGGAACTTCACTCGGAAGTGAAGGAACCGTATCCCCCACCGCTCGAGCTGATTACTGAAGAGATTTGTGAGCCTCTGCCACAGCCAGAACATCCTCAGTAGACTGCCACAGTAACTTTCCAAAATGCTTCTCATTTTTCTTAAATGAAGCACTCTTCAAATAACTGAATAATGGAGAAGTTGACACAGGCAAGAACAGTGAGACCGCAGCACGAGCAACAGCTCCCCAGCATTACTCAACGTCAGCTTTCACAAAAGGGAAGAACCCCTTTCTGCCTGAAACAAACCATGCCAGAACACAGCACGCCTGGCGCCCACAGCACGGCCTAATAGTGACTCCACTGTGCAGATCACCAACAATTCCTGATTTTGGAGACTGCAGAAAACAGCGTGTGCACCTTTGTGTGTCAATACATGCAACACACAGATGGACACGGAGAGTAAAACTTTAGAGGGACTCAGAGCTTCTTGCAAAGGTTTGTTCTATTAGACTACACAAATGAACGCAATGAATTCAACTTAATTTTAATAAAGCTTTCTAATTCGAAGATGTTTTGGTTGCTTAAAGCATAACAGAGTTATTCGCTTAGATACAAAGCTTCTAATTCAAAACAGTCTAAATGCTCTGGCATGCACACATACAGTCTGTCTCGTACAGAGGTCTATTTTCTGTGTCAGACTGAGGAACCACTTGGGAACAGTGGATGACAGGTATCTAAAGCAAATCCCCCAGCAGCCATCAGTCCTTTATTAAGAGGAAGAAGATCTCCAGATCAAAGACTGATGAAATGCTTACTGATTTAAAAACTCCCATTACTTTGGATTATTTTTCAGTAATATAGTAGTACATTTTTTGGTAGTATAGTGGCTGTGAAAAAGAGGATATGGCTCCAAACACATGAAGTACAAAAAGGTGGTGTTTTACCCAGATGCTTGGTTTTGGTGGATGAAACAAACAGTTCACAGAACATCCAGGCAAATGACTATCAGAATTAGCTGCACACGTTTACTAATTTCTTCCTCTCAAGCAGGATTTTCAGAATGGATTCAATGTCATTAAACTCTAAAAACTGGTTTAAGGCTGTCTAGATCGCAAGTTCCTTTAACTCCAACACCTGGGCATCTGGAGAGGTTCCTTTCTGGGCCTCAAGTACGAGAA
This sequence comes from Pavo muticus, assembly GCA_016647715.1. Taxonomy (NCBI): domain Eukaryota; kingdom Metazoa; phylum Chordata; class Aves; order Galliformes; family Phasianidae; genus Pavo; species Pavo muticus. Next base: position 946,081 of record JACDJE010000010.1, on the reverse strand, counting down.
GTTCACTGTCCTGTCCAGATCCACGCGTTTTTACTTTAACTATCTGATGGTAAATTGAAGGGAATTCTCAGAGGTAAATTACAAACATATTTATTTTACTGGCACTTAGTGCCTAGATTTGTAGAGAGAAGCTGCTAGATACTAAAGCTGGGTTTCCATGACATCTCTGCAAAACGACAAAGAACTCGCAGCCTTGAGTTTGCTGGGGGAGGGAATATATGTCTGGATGTCACATAGGCCACTTGTTTGTACTGATTACAATTTACTTTGAATTTCTAAAATTACCACTAAGAATTACTCTTAAGTTGCACAGACGCGATTCAGTGCTGCTGCATGTACAAGGAGTAGGAAAAGACGCTTACAATTTTTTTCTTACTGTTTATATGAGATGTATGAGCGCGTATGCCTGAAGAACAGCATTCTGGTTACTCAAAGACTGTGAGGCTTTATGCAGTGTGCCACCTTAAAATATATGCATATATTTTGTATGTTACAAATGTATGCGTTATAAACGATACATACCCTTGCCATATTGTTTGGAGAAAAGCAGATAAAGATTTTCTACAGAAAGCAGTAAATTCCTGCAGTCTGTGCTGTTTTATACCCAACAACACAGAGACAACCTGATCCAAGCAGCACAAAACCAAGGATTCTTAAATTAGGAAAAGATATTCTGGCAGGGTAGCTTAAGTAAGCTCAAGATAGGAAACCTAAATTAACATTAACCTTTCTTAATGGAACAGAGACTAAATGAAGGTAGAAAAGAGCACAACTTACAGGACTTTTAAAATGGGTACATTTAAATGGGTTCATATGCTAAGCTAAGAAGATTTTATATGTTATGTTTTGATGCATTATCATGGCTACAAATATATAAAGAAGTTAACTGATTCAAATTAGAAAACCCAACTATTTTATTGAATATGTATGCTTTGCAATAAATTTGAGTCAGCACCAGCGACAGCTCTGCAGTCCTCCAATGTAGTGCAGATCAGGTGGTTGCAGAGCCCCAGCTAGCAGCAATACGATGCAGCTGAAGAGGCAAGCACAATCCACAGACAGCAACTGTAGCTACTCTCTAGAACAAGACGACCTCTAAGCTTAAATCTTTCACAGAAATAATGTGCTGATATTGCAGAAGACATTACGGTAAGTTTGTGTTTTTTGTTTTTAATCACAAAACCTACTACAAAATTAGAGACAGAAATAAGAACGAAATTATTAGTTGATGAGAGATGCTTGCACCAGGAATTTGCTGCAGTGTCAGAGATTTACTAACATTAATTCAGCTTTCAAACATGTGTTAGCAGCTTTGAGAATGTAACTGACACGATAATAAGGAAAAGTACTAATGTGCATGTTACTATGAATGCAGAATTTGGTTTTCCAACTCAATTCCTAACATTGTAAGATGTATTTTAAGCAATTCTACTTAAGCAAATAGCATGCATGTATGGGGGGGTTCTGCTACATTACTGCAGAGATTTGTAAAGCAGATCCAGTTGACAGCCATTTTTTCATCCTGTATAAAAGAACACATTATTCCAAACATAATATAGGCTTGAAATCACTAAAAACAAGAAGCAGACATTGTATAACGTTTGGAAGAGACTTGCATTTTCGGAAGAAAGCCCTCATTTGAGCTTGAGGGGGAAAGGCAGATGAAAAAACAAGTCTCGTTCTGCCAGACAACACGACAGGCTCTGAAGGGATGCTTTGTAAAGTCTCTCTTGAACAATTACAAAAAGGACCGTGCCACAAAGGGGTTTATTGATATTTTTACTTAATTTCTGCTGCAACTAATCACTGCAAAGACAGCCCTTACAAATAAATAAAATACATTACATGGATTTAAAGGGTGTCATTTTGGTATATTTATTTTTAGGCAGCAATGGAACACCAGATACTGAAAACATCTACCTGCCTGCTGGTCCTTCTGTTTTTCATACCCACTGTTCTGGGTATCTGTCCTTCTAACTGTACATGCTCAGGAAACAACAGGAACGTGGACTGCTCAGGCAGAAACTTAACAGTATTGCCGCACGGACTTCAAGACAACATTACATATTTAAATCTGTCATTTAACCAGTTTGTAGATCTCGACCATCAGCTGACGAGATTCAGCAATTTGAGGACCCTTGATATTTCAAATAATTGGCTCAAGAACGTTCCTGCTCATCTGCCCAAGTCCTTATGGGAATTATATGCCATAAATAACAATATTAAAGTCCTTCAGAAACTTGACACAGCTTACCAGTGGAACCTTAAAGTGCTGGATGTTTCCAGGAATATGGTGGAAAGAGCTGTTTTGATCAACAACACACTGAGCAGTCTCAAGTTTCTCAACCTCAGCAGCAACAAACTTTGGACAGTTCCAACCAACATGCCCTACAACATAGAGACAGTGGATCTATCCAATAACTTCTTGTCTCAGATACTTCCAGGAACACTGGTGAGATTACAGCACCTCACAAGCCTCTACTTACACAACAACAAGTTCACATACATTCCTGACAAAGCTTTTGACCAGCTCTTTCAGCTGCAAGTAGTAACACTATACAACAACCCATGGTCCTGCAGCGATGAACAAAATATCTCTTATTTGCTTAAATGGGTGCAGGCCACCACAGCCAGGGTCCGAGGGGCTCCCTGCGCTGACCAGTCCATGCTCTGGGCCAACGTCACGCCGACCGCCGCCGCCGCGTCAGATACCAGCTTCATTATTAAAGGAATGAAGGCAGCAGACTCTACTGCCTCTCCAGCAGCAGCTGAACCAACCCAAATGACAAAAATGCATAAACAATTTAAAGCTAAGGAAGTTACTACCTTGGCTTCTTTAAGCCAGACAGTACTGTTCACGAGCACAGACCGGCCCCTGCTCCTCCACCCTGAAGAGCTGACAACCAGGAAGGTCAGCGCTTACGAAGCGGCTGCCACACACACCATCTACATTAAAGATTCAACTGAGGTAAACTCAAGCCTGACTCATTCAGCAGGATCATCCACCACTCCTATGACTCTTAGTATTACCAGTGGAATGCCAACAAACTACTCCAGAATGCCTCAAAGCACAACTGCTACCTTAAGGAGAGAGGAAGCCACTACCAGCGTTCTGAATACTGATGTGCCCTCCAAAGCGAGCATCTGTGAGATATGTTTGTTTTATGCTGTAATGCTTAATGCAGTGGCAGCGATTATTGGCTAGGAGCTCGTACTCTTTGAGGTTATTCCTGTGATACATAGCCGGGGGGAAGACATCCAGGTCAAATAATGAATCAAAACATGAGAAATCTGAAGTCCTGACTGATCTAAAGAAAATAACAGTTCCTAAAGAAGTGCAGACTAATGTCTCGATACTAAGCTGCTACTTATTTTAATATGTCTTAATTGAGTAAAACTAACCTATGATCTTGTTTTTTAAGATGTGCTTATTTTGTATTTAAATTTTTAATTTTACTCGCACAGAATAAAACATCCGAATTTTAAGTACTGATTGTATTATTTTGTCATTCAACAACTGGAAAAAACAGAAGTCCTGTATCGTATCTGCACTGTCTTGCTTGATTTGCTAGTGAGCAACTCTTGTAATATAGCAGCACAGATTCTTTGTAAGTTATGATGCAATGCATAAGGAAGGGAAAATATAAAGAAACTAAACCTAGCTGTGTCACTAATCAGAAGTAATTCTTGAGAAAAATTGCTAGCATGTATATCTATGTTTGCTTCATATGTACTAGGATATTTTAAATACGAAGAACAACTGTTTTGAATTTAGGAATTAAATATGACAATGCCATGGTGTCTATCTACTAAGAGGGCGTAAACTGAGAAGCTAACACGGTCCAACTTCAGCATGGGAAGAGTGGTAGGGGCTGATCTCTCTTTTTCCTCTGTCTTGACTTAGTACTGCAGGCAAGTTATTCCTTGCTCTCCATAATATAAAACAAAAAAAGACAGAAGTAGAGGAAAATGCAGCATGTTCAATGCCATGACACTCTCCAATAACACGGAGTCTAACCTACAAACATTAACAAAACCAAACAACTTAACTTACCATCAAAAATCTGGAATACTTGTTATTACATCAAAATTCATCCAGAATGCTTCAAACTACAACTTTTTGATCACCAAAACAAAATATTGGCCAATTCCAAACGCAAGTTATGCAACATACATCAATGGAGCACTTCGTTTAAAGCTCTCATTTAAACAATTCTTGAATCTTGTGACTTAAGAGTTAATTCAAGCCATGGCACTGGACATGCCCAAGCCTTGCCCTCCAACGATGAGCACCAATGCTATCCTATTCTCCTTGCCATCCGCGCCGTCAGCGAGTAGCAGTAGATGCACGCGTGGTTCTGACCGCTCCAGGAAAACTATGCGGCAAAGGTACCTGATATACCACTGATGAAGTTCTGCAAACAGCATGAAATGAAAACTGAAGAACAAGTTAATCGTAAGAGTATTATTCACTTAATATTGCAAATCTTTATTCGATATTTTCCATGCATTTCAGGCCATTTAATTTCCAGTTACTGTGGCACAAAGGTGCTGCAAAATCTAGAAAACCTCAGTACCAAGACTGCAGTCCTCTACCTATTTCTCCTAGGTATCACTCAGGGCTGTAGATCATTTATAACCACTGGTATCAGAAAAATCACAACTTTCCAATTGTGAACTGTATTTCTATAATCAGAAATGTGTTTTAATTTCTAACAGTACTGTAAATGTTGCACAATGAATTTGTACAGTTATTTCATTGGCATTTCAGTAAAAATAAAGCTATGTTTGTATTGAAATGAACTAGTGACAGTGTTTCTTCTCACTATTATCTTGCGGACAGGTAACTGTACAGAAGAGATGCTATTTTATTACACAGATCTATTCCAAGCAGGCATTTGGCTCAATCTTTATGTCTTACAGAGAAAGACTATGGTATGATCAAACTGTACTATTTTGATACTCAAATTTCCCTCATACTGTTTATTAATAAGCTGTTGAAATAATGATAATAGCCTACCCTTCTGCTTCTTACCATTTAGAACTTGCAAACCCCTAAGACCTACGTCTACCCACTAGAGAAGGCACTCCTTTCTTCATCTTAAAAAAAATTATCTCCATGCTAAATGGAACAGAAAGCTTTTTAAGACAAAAAGCCCACACCAGTGACATTTCCTAGGCATCTTAGCTACACAACAACTAGTTATTCAAGTCAAAATTTAGAGAACCTAGATTATAAGCATTGCAGAAGTGCATCATACTAGTAAGTGGCAACAAGTCATCTGAAAGAGTTCCCCACTTGCACAACTCCCATACATTTTCCCCAGGTTAAACAATATGATATAAACTGATAAATTCCAGTAAGTAGCATCAGTACAAAGAAAATGCCACAGCCTGCCGTCCTCTTTGGGCAGGAATCGTACTCTTCAAGTACTGTGACTGGCTCTAAAACAGCATCAACTTACTGATCATGTTCAGAATTAGGGATTTCCTAGAGTTATTCATATGGTGTCATCCCACACAGTTTACAGCAGCTTAGCTTGACAGGTAAGACAGAGATCACAAAATGAGGTGCTGTGACTAAAACACCTTAGGTGAATTACAGAATTACAGGAAACATGACGTGTCTCTTGGCATCCTGTGCTGAATGGCTCAGCAAAATCCTACTGGATGCAAAAAGCCTACATGGAATTCACTTTTAAACACTCTGAGAATGTTCCAATTACAATTAGACTACTTAGTGAACAACAAACCTTTGGAAAATCCTGCTTTTCAGAAGTTATTCAGGGCAAAAAGCAAGTCCCATACTGAAAGACTTGCTATGCAGGCTTCAAAATCTGAAGCAAGCTGATAAGCACTTGGAAGTGGAAATAGGGTTGTGCAGTTTACTGAAGGCATACACTGACTGAGGGGGGGGAAGAAAAAAATCAGATGTGTACAGAAGTGAGATGGCACTCCCTTCAAACTCCATGCTCTGTACCCAAAACTTGCCCTTGGTAGGTGCAAGCCAAGAGGGCTTCTCAGTTGGACTGCCTTCAATAAGTAGATTAAATTTGGATTCCCTTGTATTTTTCTGGAATACAAATGAGTTGATAACAGAGCACAAGTAGGCAGGCAGTGTGGGAGGCAGGCACCTGTTGCTTGGCAACAGCACAGTCAGACTGAAATAAAATCAACACGCATGGATGTGAGCGCTGCAGAACAGCTTGCTGTGCTTCTAGCAGGCAGGGCGCTCAGTCCACCATAAATATACATACCATAATCCATCCTCAGGAAATTCTTTGTTTCAAAGTAACCATCTAACACTTCAAAATAACATTCAAAGCCTTTCTGAAAATGCTGCCGTCTTTATCTGTTGGTTGCTCACACAAACACGATCCAGCCTTGTTGCAGAAATGTGTTTGCTTTCAAAAGGCTAAAATTGCTGCACGGGCCGCTGCAGCGTGAAGCAACTCTGAGGTTTGTGTTCCCATGCTTCCTATTAATTAGCCTGAGATAGCAGCTTTAAAACTTAATGGCAGTACTTCAGGATCAATATATACTGATGTATTGATCAGTGTAGTAACAGAGCAAGGATTGAAGACAGAAGAGCACAGGCTTTGGAAGTCTGGTTGTTACCCAGGAAACAAAACACAGAAAAAAAGACAGAAGAGATTAAATTTCACAGCACAAGAGGATATAAACTGATCCAGATATGTCAGAGAAATGACTCAACAATGCCCTAGCAACAAGACTTTAAGCTAAAAAAGAAAACTTGCCTGCTGCAAGCCCTCAGATGTACTGCCAGCTCAGACCTGAACAGCCTTTCCACATTTCACACCTCAAAACATGACATCTGGCTCAGAACCATAAGCTCAATACCTCAAAGAAACACCGCTCAGCCATGTCCCTGTTTGCAGCGTCAGCGCAGACAAGAGGTCCCACCTGCTAGGTTTGAACAGCAGCCTTGTGGAGAGAAACCACAGACTTACATAGCAGCCAAAGAGAAAAAGTAATAAAAAGGGTGGTAGAGGCAATAAATAGTAACTGACATGACAAACAGGTGCCATCCAGCCTCATTATCCACATACTGGCTTTATTCTGGCCCATTACGGATTTGCCCAAACCTAGACAGATTTCTCCCAAACACCTGTATACAACATTCACACACTGAGCTGGCACCTTATCCAAGGAGCATCAGACATCCAAATCACAATCAGCATTTAATGACACTAAAGATCATATGTTTTCTCAGATAAAGCAAGCAGAAGCTGAATAAATTCCAAGTACAGCTACCAAGTATTCAGAGTCTCCTTCACTCATCTATTTGTGTCCACTGTGCATCTCACTTGAAGAAAGGTAGAAAGTCTCATTTCAGCGGGCTCACTCACACCAAAATTAGCCATGCTGGGGTACAACAGCAATTTTAAATATATTTCAACAGAAATTATATTTATTCAAATATAAAGGCTGTATATTTTTATTTTTGTTGCCACACAGTCAATGTAACTTCTGTAAGATATGGAGGAGGGCAGAGAGGACAAGTTCCAACCCATTCTCCTCAACAAATGGATTGGTTATCTTGAAAAACTGACGTATTCCTGAAAGTACACATTCTGCTTTTTTCCATCCTAAAGAGATTATTTTTCCTCATGATGACACGTACAAGTCTCAGAGAAGCAGCTTCCAAAATGCCTTTGATGGAACTGAGGGAAGGAACAGCAATAGATGCAGGTAGGAGTGTAGGTATGAAACAACCCAGCTGACCCTTCTAACTTTCCACAGAAGGATGACAACTTTTCAAGCTTATTCGATTACAGCAGTGAACAAACACAACAACTGGGAGAAAATCTGAGTTTCCAAACATCCATTTTTATTCCTGTATTTTCAATGTTAGTTTTTTTTTTTCTATTGAGAGCAGCACAACTAGTTTAGAAGGGGTCTGAACATAATACATCCTACAGCCTTTAAAACTCTACTGACATTCAAGTGCACGAAGGTAGTTACGTTGTCTAAAACAACCAGCAGGCTTTAAAAAACAAATTTATTTGAGCTGAACCATGCTGTCCCAAGAACGCCATACCCTTTTTCAAGCTTATGCAGAAATCAACTTTAGAATAACCCAAGGATATACAATTTTGACACAACAAGCTAGTCACCTACACAATGCAGCAATTAAAAATGGGTCCTTAGCTGAACTTTCTTAACCATGTGCAGATTTAGTTGCAGGAGCCTCTAGGGAAAAGAAAGAACTTACAAAATGAATACTTCAGGCTAGGTGGGCTAGTTTCAGTCCTGGCACTTGATACACTTGCTTTACTGCCAACTCTGCATCCCAGCTGAACCTCTAGGGCATCATTCATGTTTTCTCTACTGCCTAGCATAAATGCAATACTCAAACGTAAGGTTTGATTTCCCCAAATAATAATAAAGGAAAATGAAAGGTTTACTTACATATATTTTCTTATATAGTTTCTAATTCATAGCTATAAATTGTTGGAAAATGGTTCAGAGAGAAGTGGGAAAGAAAACAAAATTAATGCAGTGAGAGCAGTAGCCACAGCCACCAGCTTGGGCACCACAAAAGCTGCTCCCGGTCTCGCCTCAACAAGCAGGAGCACCATCATTCTGACAGTGCGCACCCGCCAACACGGTACAGCAAGCAAGCACACCACTGCCAGCACACAAACACCCCATCAGCAGCAGAAGCACCCGGAGGAGACAAAGCAACCACAAACAGCGTGTCAGGAGCAGTGCTGGCAGCTACGTCGGCGTGCCTCTGTACCCACCAGCAGCACCAGCAAAAATCACATTGCAATAGCAGCAGAAGCACAACTGTGAGCCCTAGGGGCACCAAAAGGCAAGGCAACAACCTGACCACAGCAGCATTCATAAGACCGGACAGCATGGGTGAGAGTGCCACGTGGACACGAGGCCCCAGCAGCAGCACCAGGGTACAGCAAAGGCACCGCCAGCACTGCCTGGAGGAACAGGGCAACCAGCACTGAGCGCAGCGACAGCCCGGCTCCATCGCACCTCTCGCTTGGCTGCGAGCACAACGATCCTCCTTTTGTTAACAAGTCTGTTCCCGGTCCTTAAAGTCATTCTCAGTTTCTATGGATACTGCTTTGAACATGCTGTCCTCACTCCACAGATTTTAAAAGGTCGTTATTTAATAACTGAATTAAAATATCAAGTTTCATTTACATTCTTACTGTAGTAGCACCTTCGCAGCCTTATTTTATTTGAATTAAACACAGACTTAAACAGAGAGAATTACTACGTGTTTGATCACAAACTAATATTAACCTTGGGATATTCTTCCTAAATTCAGTATTGCAGCATGCTACTTGTTATGAATAACTAAAGCAACACTATGGTGTTCACTACATACAAACCCTCTAAATGCTTGTATCACTCTTTAAAATGGGATGTGGGACTTATTTTGAGAAACCGTATCTCACCTTTTAACTTGTTATTCATCTTATACTTCATAATGTGAAGATGTTATAATCACTGATAAAGGGTTAACAGTAATTTGGTCTAAGGGTAAACAGCAATGTGTTTTACTTCAAACAGTGAAAACATAAATAAAACTCATTTAAAGTTTCAGGTATATTTCTACAGGTCCCCACACAGTCCGGGGTGTAAAAACTATGACAGTTCTAATTTAGTTCTGATCACAATTAAAAAATATGGTCTCCAAAATTTGGCAGATAAGCTACTTTCAGAGTCCTGCTTGTGTCACTTCATATACACACTTGATACTTTCGATTTTGCATGTTTATTTTAGAAGTGTAGGTGAAAGATTCCTTACCGCCGAGCAATGTAGTAGAAAACAGGATTGCCAGCTTTAGATGTCCCAGCCTGGTAGAAAATATTTAACGTTTTCAATGCTTTGAACTCTTCTTTTTCATGTACCTGATGCCTAAGAAGTAGAACATGACATCAGCTTTTCACAACCACATTACCAAAAAACAAACAAGCAAAACCCAAACCCTCTATTTGCATCTTTAAACAGAAGTAATTATTAAAATCTACTCCCAACCATAGCAGGTGTGTGTGAAGCCAACTCTCCTTCAGAACAAAAGCCGCAAGCTTAATAACTACTTATATTACTCAACATGCTGAAGACTAAAAACCCACAATAATCTCATTACCTGGTCATAAATTCTTCAAATTTCGAACTGGTGAGATTTAAACTGGACCAATGTGTATCTGCCACAGGTTTGTGCTCAGGTGGACCCAGATAGGCAAGAAGAGTTGCCATTTTGTCAAAAGGTCGTCTTCCAACAGCTTTGTGGTCCCTAGAAACAGCAAATTTCTTAAAAGATAGGTCTTTCTTTGCCCAGTAATTCTTGCAGTTTTTTGCCCAATATCCTCCCTTACCTTGAGGAGGCTGTATTTTCTTTTTTAGAGTTTGAAAACTTTTTTTTTTTAATAGAAAAAATGAGAAAAATGCTTTACATGTAATTTCTACAAACCATATGACAGACAATGAGAGGTAACTGCATAAGTGCACAGAAGGCTGGCAGTAAAGAGGCCAAACACCTCAGACTCTTTCCCAGTAATGGGCTGTAAGTAAGGAAAAAAAACTAAAAAAAAGAAGTCCCAAAGGTAAGACTTCCATCCATGAAATTCTTCTCAATATTAACAACTGGTTCCAAATTCCAAACGTTCATTCCCAGTTAGCGGTTCCTTTCATAGCATTCCTAAGTCTTACCTATTACTGGAAAGGTACTGGCCAATTTTCTCCTGATTGTTCCACAACAACCGGTGCAAAGCAAGAACATTGCCATCACTGATGAAAGACAGGCTGTGATTGACAGTGTCGCTCGCTGGGCAATCGGACGCAATATCAAGGAAAAACCTAGAGATGAAAACCAGTGATTGCCATAAACATATCAGGGAAATCTGTCACGTAGGCATGAGTTAAAAGGCCGTAAGAACGCATCTCTGCTTATAGTTTACACAAAAAGATCCTTTGCAGAAGTTTCCAAGGGGCCTACCTTCGAGCTGCATCAAAATTGCTTTTTACAAAGTCATTAAAAGGCCTCATATGTTCTTCTTTTGTAAACAGGACGTGGTTGGCGATACTCTGAAGTATCTGAATAACAATAAAAAAGGTAAAGGCACAAAAAGGCTTAATGCCGAAACTGCTATGATAGCCAGTGTAACTTCACTGCCAGAAATACCTCTCTTAAGTTGTTGTGAAACCTCAAAACAAAACAACAACAAAAAAAAAGCCACACAAGACAACTAATTTGAAGTATCTTCTTTTACGTCATTTTAAATATTAGGATAAGGCTTCACTTAGACAGGCATAAAGGCAAACATATGCTTATTTAAAGAAAATCACCGCTTCTCAACATTAAAAACATGCACAGGTCACAGAAGTACAGAACCATTACACTTATCAATCTTGAGATTAAAGATAGGAAAAAAAAGTCACTTGTATGAACTTGTATGAACTTAATCAATATCAGCATATTCTCTCTACTCCAGAAATAATGTTGTTTTCAAATAAGGTTATGAGGTATAAGAGCAGCAAGGCAGCTGCAGTTCAAACAAACATGATCTCTGCTACACAAAAGTAAGTTTAACTAAACCTTCCTCACATCACTCCATTGAAGAAGAGAATTATTTCAGGTAGAATATGAAATATGGCCAAATAAAGATATAGGCTGATTCACCTTTGACATCAGCTTCAGTCCCCTCTCAATTCTGGGCGGAGGCTTTTTATCTAAAATCCCTGCCTCGTACGGGGAGACGATCGCAGGGTTGATGAAGCGCAGGAACATGGCGCTGCCAACGGCCCCAATGCTGTTCTGAGGAAATCGCTGACTAACAACCTACGAAGTTGAGAATTATAAACAATATATTTGCATTAAAGTGAAAGCAACTGGAGAAACGTCTCGTATGGCAGTCCCACATTATGTATTCTTTCCATAGCAGCCAAGCTCAACAAGTCTGAGTAGGATTCTCTTGCCTTGATAGGTCTTGCATTGCATGACAATCAAGAAAGAGAAGGAAAGCAGAGGAGGGGTGAGATGGCTGTGCAGACACAGGCTAGGTTTACTTCAGCTTTCATACAAACTTTCTCGCTGGGGTCAATTTCTGACCACAAAATTCAAAGTTACTGACTACGTAACTCCAGCCAGTGACAAGCGGACAAATGCCTTATGTTTGTATTCAGGCACACAGCCTTCCAAAGAAACATGGGTAATTCTTTTTAGATTCTCAGGTCTTTTTATTTGCATAAATATTTCACTTTTATTCTCAAGGTCCTCTCCATCAATGTGACACAGGAAACAAAGTCTCAGGAATAATTCGAATTGGAGGGAAGGAGATATTTGTAGAAATACTCTCCATCACCATCCTATCTCATCAGATTTGCCAAAGAAGGAAAGACAGAATGGTCTGGAGCTGAGTGGACAACGTTGTAAAAAAATTCAGGATTTATACATATATTTTTGTAAAACTAACAGCTAATAGTAATAAATCTGATTCTGTGCTCCCACATAACAAAATCAGCAGTTTCATATGCAAAGTTAAATTGTTTACATAAAACACAAATACTCCCCAGTTTCCCATACTTCAAACCAAAACTGGTGCAATCTCAAATCATGCTTCTTAAAACAGATAAAGCCATTAGTACATACATATAAAGAATCACTATGGTTCAGTAGCAACTTCATTCATAGTTATCTTGCGATACAATTATTGATAATATGCTCTTGTAAAATACTAGTCTGCAGAGAGATTTTGTACTTCCACACGTTACTGCTCTGCTCAGCTACTGCAAAATCTAAGGGAGTATTTAATAAAAGCCTAAATTTTCATTCTACCTCAGTTTTATTCAAACATTATGTTTTGAAGTCACTGTTAAAGAAAAGGGTAAGCCTTAGCTTTTAATGACACCACTTCATCACAATATCCAGTAAGTTAGTTGCAATGGGAAATCTGCTTGTCTTCTCTGAGTAAATAAATACAAATGCTAAATTTCATTGCTTACTCACAAGGCAAACAAAAGAAAATATCTGAAATAAGTCATGGGAGCTTTTTTTTTCTCCAGCAACTCATCAGTTAACTGTTCTTCTGGCAGGATGCAAGCTGAAGTCGTTACCTACCAAAGCATTACAGCTAAACAGACTCAGACTTTCCCCAAAACCAAAGAAAACATTTTCCTTCTCCATTTTTTTTTTTAATTTGAAGATGGTAAAGGTAGAGGAATCAGAATATTACATACTAAGAAGTAATGTTAAAATGTCTTTTTGTTTACTCAGGCACACAGAGAATATTTTAAATATAACTTAATTCCAGTGTTAATTGAAATGAAAGCTATTTTGTGCCAGAATTAGTAGAATGATTTCACAGTGAGTTCAAACAGACTAAAGTGAAGATGTTTTGAACAAACAGCGAAAGATTTCTGTTGTGGGTTGAAAGAAATGGCTAGTAAAAAGGTCTCCAAACTTACTGATTTTTTGTTTTCCTTTTTTTCTTTTACGGTAGCTTTATTCAGTAGAGAGTGGCAAGTTGCCTACAGAACAGAGATGAGCACAAACAAGTCACAGCACCAACTACATACAGCAACAAAAAACCAATGTTGACTTGTACGTAAATTGCACAGTAAAATGTAACAAACATAACCAACAGAAAATGAAATATATAAACTAAAGACTGATGATGGAGGTTTTATTCCACTTTTTTTTTAATTAGATCTTGTTTACAAAGCACTAAATATAAAACAAGCAAATGTTGCGTTTCAATCATTTCTACTATTTCTGGCTAGATTTAAAGTCAAACCACATTAAGGTGTTCATGAGACACAATATTGGGCATTAAATTGTATTTTCAGCTTTCAGATGCAATTCACCATTCCCTGATAATTTTCACAGTGTAAATAGCAGTGTTAGACCTTTGAAATGCGCCTTAACTTTTAAAGTAAATTTAGAGTTTAAAATCTTCCCAATGTTTCTCTGTGTGTCCTTCAATTTGGTTAGAGCTGTGATTCATCAGGATTATGACTTTGATAACACTAACAATAAAAACATTTCTGTGAAAAATGGAGGAAAAAAAAAGCAGCAGGTCTACATCTAAGGTATTTGTTTTGATTACGTTAATTTCAAGGCAAAGGGACCCACCACAAAGCATAACATTCTCATATTTTACAGCAGGATCCGAGCAAAGCTGTAGCACATCAGCCTTATGCTGCTCTCCTCCAAAGAGGAACATTTTGCTCTTGGAGCTCAACCCTCCATCTTCCATATAGGCCGTAACAGTAAGCTAGCATCACCAGATGATTGGAACTCTATCAACAGAAAAGCCCACAACGTTCAGTGGTTTGAGATCAAGCGCACACCAAGAGTTCATATAATCTTTAGAGTATCAGAGAAGAAAAGAACTGGAAGAGAACTCCTATAGCTTCAAAACGTGACAGAGGAAAAGCAAATGAGTGAAACTAACCAACTGAAGAGCTCAAGTTTATTCAAGACCTTTTAGTATTTAACCAACGGTGCATTTACCAAATTTTTGACCTTGTGAAATTCCCAGAAAGAAGCAGTTAACTTCAGAAGCAGACTTATCCATCTCTATTCATCACTCTACTTCATTTAAAGGAACTAAAATCTCCATCTCTCTTTATTAAGAAAAACCACGTATGTTTGTGTGTTTAATTCTGTACGCTTCTATGTTTTTATGAAATAGCCAGCACCATTTCTTTGTACAAGGGACTTTAATCCAGTTCATTCCTGACCACATAACATTGCAGAACATACATCACCTGAAAACGAGCAAGTGTGCATGTGATGCAGTTACTGCAGAACTAGCAGTTAGCTGGACGTGTCTGGGTGAAAATGCTTATTAGGAATTTGCTCTGGTAAAAGCAGCACCTGCCAGTGCAGTCTGCAATATCCAATGAAACACAGCATCTCTGTTTCTGTAATGTTGCCACACTAATTAAAATTGGCTATAGAATAAGAATACCTGATGAGGGTCACTTCTAAGCTAATTCGTATTTTTTGCTGTTGTTTGTTTGATTGATTTGGAGAAGACCAGCAGTCATCTGCTTTCAGAAACAAATTACCATCTCCACTGAAACAATGCAAACACAGCTTCACGTACAAGAACCAAGCAGTCCCTACTGCATAGCATTTTTCATGACTGTTCATCATTAGTTCAAGGTTTTTTCTCCTCTGTGTCTGCTTCCACTTTCCACAACTATCCCCCACACACAACTAAGGCTGATAACTCCTTTTCATGTCCTCCTTCCAAACAAGGCTCAGAAAATCTGTTTTCCTTGTTTCACTTTAGACCTGCTCCTCCAGAACACCTCAGGGCTCACAGCTCACAAACTGCTGTGCACAGCTCTTCTATGACAGCATTCTCCAGGACTGGAGACTGTATTCCCTACAGGTCCCACAGCAGCAGGACCATCCTACAGGTTTCCTCTGTTCGAGCATTATTTATAAACGGAACCAGAAACACGTGAAGGAGCAGTCCCAGTTTGGTAATTTTCTTTTGCAAAGTTGATATGACAGTACAGAATAACTTTAGCCACAAGTCACAAACTCAATCTTTGTAATTCGCATTATGAAGAGAACTCCATCAATTTATCTATCTTTATCTCTTCCAGGTTCTCTTCCTCCTGTTTACTTGCTTTATTTATCAATACTGTGTATGTGAAAAACATCTGGTCACCCATTTAAGCAAAGCACAGCAGCCCTTTACACACAACATACTCCAGGCACCTGGCAGGCAACCCTATGGTAACTCCAGGAGAACGTGTGTTGCCCTTATCAGTAGGAAGCTATTTTACTTTATAGACCAAAATGTACTCCAGTTATCATTCTACATCTCAAATATAACAATTTTCCCTCTGCCTAATCATCCTCAAAGTACAGAGCATCTGCAGCATTCCAGTTGCAAGGTTAAGGTTATTCACCAAATCATATGCAAGTGGACATCCTTCCCAGTAAAAGTTAATGGCCTTGCTTACAGTTGTCCACAGCAACCTAGAGACTCCTGCTTTCAGAGCTTAATTGAGAGACATGATACAGTGAGATCAGAATAAAGCTTGCATACTGTAATGTCTTGATTTCACCTGTAAAAGAGCTTATTTAAGGAAGCACTCATAACTACAACAACTCTCTACCAAATACAGCCAAAACATTTTAGATATTTATTCCCTTCCATTGCAACCAGCTTCAAGTCATGCTTTCTAGAACTCAGGACGTCAGCTAGTTTTGTCTCACTGAAAACCATACAGCTTTGTTGCTTTTTGTTGTTGTTGTTTTTAAAATGCATTTATTTACAAGTATTTTATAATCTTTTTAGCCTGCTCTTCTATCAAAGGTGTGAAGTGTGAGGTCGTGTCCACCTGTAAACAACATCCCCAGAGCAGTGATCTAGATGAAATATTTCACAGACAGTTTTGGAAACATGTACTGCAGGGGTGAAATACCCTTGAAGAATTTGCCGCTGTTTTTATGCAGAGAACTTAAGATTAATAACTGCACAAGTAGCTACTATATTCATGAAGCTGATGTTGATCAAAGGTATGAAGTTAATAAATTAACTTTAAACAAGACTAATTAAAACCGAAATAAAAAGTGACCAAGTGCAGTGCTTTTATATTCAAGATGTAGTTTTGCATTCTGCCCAAGCAGCAGGGATCTTTTTGTTCCGTTTGCTGCATTCCCTACAGAGGGAGCTGTGTGACAAACTGACAGAAGTGAGTATAACCATTACCTCCATAGTTAATCTTTAGTCTCCCACTGAGATGCTAAAGCACTGAGATTATTAGGTCTGAATTCTTAGCTGTGATACAATTCCTTAAAAAAAAGAGAATATTTTAGTCACCTCCTTACTGCCAACTCAAGTCCTAAAGCGCCATCTCGTCTTCAAGCTCAGACCCCTGCTATTCACCAAACCTCTGACAGAAGTCTTTCAGTAATACCCACTGTGCCCCCGTTACCAGACCAAGCTGTTAGAATTGAAAAAACAAACCCCAAAGCTCAGGGGCAGGCAACCATGGCAGGCATACCTGGTACAGACAGTGGCACACACTGCGAAGCTGTGGTGGGAATTCCGAAGAAGAATTAATGATTGCATGGAAAAATTTTTCTGTCATTTGCAAGAGACTCCGCTGGTTCTCTTCAAGGCTTTCTGCAGGCTCCAGTCTGAAACAGATCCATAAATGTAAGACTGGAAATCAAGGAAATCACACTATCTGTACTTGCACTTTCAGCAGTAACCTTACTCCACAAGGTAAGCAGAACTTTTATAGGAACATTTACAATCTTTCACACAAAAGATCCCACCAATATTTTAAATTGCACAAGTAGAAGGTCATTTAAAACTCAGCAATCAACAGACAGCTAAGATGGACTCTCTCTTCCATACAAAGACAAGCATTCATCATTTCCAGAGGTTTGCACTATCAGCTTGATGGTTTCTCTGAAAGCAGTTTCTGAGATAAGAGACAGATGTTTGAGAGCTAAACTATTAAAAGGTGGCCTACCTTTTGGTAAGCTTTTTAAAAGAAGAATGCTGAAAGTTTTCTAAGAATTAAAGTCAAAACAACTGACAACAGTTATTAAATCCAAGTCTTGAAGTGACATGAGAAATTAAAGCAAAAAAACTGCACATAACATACACGCATTCCATCTTGCTTCTGTAACCAATTCAATGACCTAAACCAGATGCCTTCTGGTACTGCTGGAAAACGCCACATTATGCTCACATAAAAGTACGAAGCAGTATGAAGTAGGAACTACATGAGGCTTGTAAGGGCTCTGAGCCCTCAGGGCTTAGAAGACATGCAGCAGAACTCATCTCACTGCACTGGACAGCTCTGTCAACTCTCCCTGGGTGTAAGAAATGTAGATACAATGAATGTGCCTGGTGGAATGAGGAGCAGAAAGCATGAAAGTGTGAGAAAATTTTCTGCAGCAAGGAAAAGGGAATCACGATGACTGGGATACAAGTATATAAATAAATACATTTGTTCCCCCCTTTGAATCTCAAACCTTGTAGGATCCACCTCAAAGCTAACATGCTGCCATTCAGAGGATGTGATCACTGTTCTTAATAAAGGTTCCAAAAGCTTCTGCAAATAAGTAGCACCATATACCTGTTGAAAAAAGAAAACCAGCACATATGGCCAGATTAAGATAGCAATCCACAGGAACACTACAAAACTGTGTGAATTACAACAACCTGAAAACACTTAATTTGTTTTGGTATAAGACAGACTCCTAAAACACAGCTGTGATCAACTTCTACAAGGAGTTTAATTACTTGGAGAAAACTATAGGTCACCTCAGTAACCATAATAAATAGATGAGAATCTTTCTTGGAGCACAGCGACTCAACACCCCACCTCTGCACAGGACGTCACATTTCATACTGAAATGGAAGCACAAACAAGAGCTTGGAGTTCGTCTCACCATCTTGAAATTGCCCATTAAGTAAAAGTCATCACGTAACTCAGGTGGACATAAGTTTTAAGAGACTTACTATGACTGAAGATTATTTAGGTTGGGACTTCAAAATAACTAAACTCTGTACAAGTATTTAGCTGTTCTTACCAAGTTAGATCTTGTAAATATCTAGTAATGTTTGTCTTCAAACCTACGAATCTTGCATGTTTCTGTTAAGCAACCAGTCAGGTTTCTCCACAATACAGAGCACACAGACCAAGAGAAATGAAACATTTATTACTTTGGAAACTTTCAAAGGGATTAAATGCAAACTTAAGCCCAACGAGTTGAGTCAGGCAGTCTTGGTAAAAGGTCAGTTCCAGAAGGATTGGTATTTTTTACCTACAAAATTACTTTTACCTACAAAAAATAGTTCATCGAGCATTAAACGCAGAACTCCCTACATTTTCAAGAGATGCCAGTGAGATCTACAACTAATTTAAACTGAGTTTCAAAGGCTGCTTTGTACTATTTTCATATAATCCATTTTCTCAAACGCTTAACACCATAGCTGGTTAGCTTTGTATTTTTACATCACTAAACCTTTCCTGTTGTTGACACGATTTGTAGCAGAAAGAAAGGTTAGATAACATACCTTAAAACAGAAAGTCATTATTTTACTAGCTAAGCTGTTTCCTCGGAAGAGCGTCTGCATGGAATCTGCTAGTTCAACTTCCTTTGAAAACATATTCCAAAGTAGCTGGTAGAGCAAGTGCCGGGAATCAAAGAGTGTGACCAGAACACGAGCCAGCTCATCCTGCAAAGAGCCAAGGAAACGTTCATCTGAGCAGCTAGTTAAAGCTTGCACTAATGCTTTAAATTTGCTAATTGCATGTAAATTTCCAATTAGGCACACACAACTTTTTCTTAAATCTTCCCTATGCTACTGTGTAAAAATCTCTTTCATTGTAACTCCTCGTGCAAATTCAGAACGTCCAGATAGATTAGCAGTTATTCTGCTGCATAACAAAGACCAAATTAATCTTGCTAAGATCTCTGCAGAGGAGCAAATAGTTTTGTTTTTCTTCATTACAGCACACAGTCTGTAATAAGTAATCAAAACAAATGCATGATAGTAACTGCATAAAAAATTACTCAGACATCAACTAAAATTTAATATAAAACTCTAGTTTGTAATTAAGATCTCTTAAAACTGAATACATTTTTTGAGAACGTACTAAGAAAAGCTAACATTACAAAGGTAGGTCCAGTCTCACTTTGGTGGGCTGCTCTTACACTTCAAAATGCTCGCACTATTTCAAGTCTTACTATTTTCAAAAAATACAGGAAGTAAAACGCATGAACCAACGTACCCACTGAGAACAAGGCACCACGTTCGCTAAAGCCATAGCAATAGGAAGCTCCCCCTGATCACCCATCATCGTAACCAGCTCCACCAGCCTCTCAAACCGATCTGCCAGCACCGTTTCTGCCAACGTATCAAATTCTGTTCCCTGCTGTAGAATTTTGGTGAGGACTTCCATAAACGTAGCTCTTGTCTGGAGGTCTTTATGATAGCCCAAGCCTGATTTTAAAAAGCAAAAAACACATCCAATAAAGCTACTAAAAAAACCCATAAAAATAAAGGGAATACATAATTACACACAGTTTTCTCCAATTACGTTACCTATTGAATGCATAAGACCACTGTCCACATTTGCATTGAGCAAATTTGACATAGCAAGGACGGTGCAGTGCCGCAGCGAAGCCAGTCTTCGGGACATCCCACGTTTCCTGCCACCTGTTTGTGCACTTTCATCCTCAACTTCACTACAGTCATTTAGAAGGTTCATAAACAGTGTGAAATATCTAAAGGAAAAGATAACGACTTGGATCACTGAAAGATTACATGAAGGCAACACTATGAAGATTTGCACACAAAAACAAACCATAAGCCTTCAAAGACAAAAAAAAGTCCCATGCATGCCCCAAATAATCTTTTCTGCAGTACTGTCTAAATTGTCTAAGAATATGTTGAAACAACAGGAATGCAATGCCCTAGAAACATGTATACAAAGCTCCTCAGATCAAGAACACGAATTTCACAGGTGTACCTTTACAGTTAAATATTTCAAACCCAGTTAATCTCTCCCACGAATTAAAGATATATCTATGTTAAGGGGAAACAAAACCAAATCTAATAATTGTTTTCTAAACAAACATGTTCCCATAACCATAGGAGATACAGATTGGTGAAACGGCATACGTATGAGGTAACTTTGGACAATAAAACTAATTCAGCTAGAAGAAAAAAACATAGTTTGTAGTAAAAAATCATATGGTGCATCTGCTTGGAGCCACTGCATAGTAAGAATCGCTAAAAGTCACTATTTACTTTAGAAATAACTGAGATTTGGCTTCCATCAACTCAACACCATCTCCTTCTTCAGGCTGTAATGGAAGCCCAGCGAGAAGAGAGACCACTGCTTCCATGCTTGCTTGGTCCAAATCTCTGGAAAAAAACAAACAAAGAGCTGTGAATCATTTTAGATTTCAGCAGGATTTGTCTCTGCTCCCACCTGAAGATTCCCCTTCATGCACCAAGTCTTTTTCACTTACGCACCTAATTGCAGCTGCAAAGTCTACCAGAACAAGGCCTGCATTCTGTCCAGAAGAACAGCAATCACATAATGCAGTACAGGTTCAAGCAACACATTATTAAAGGACAACAGCTGAAAAGCAAGTATGTCACTAAAAACATTTAACACTAATTTTTGATGACTTTATAATGTATCACAGGACAACATAACTTCAAAAATTAAAACAAACAATCCTAATGCTAAATCAGAAATTGTATTAAGGAGAAGTAAATGAGCCATGTCAGTTAAGGCTGTGCATTAAATACAATCCTGTTGCTGCTCATCAAAAACTTAAGTTTCAATTCTGGCATTTTCCTTAAAATTCCGACCACTAAAGAAATGCCACACAGCCCAGCTGACCCGTGGATGTCAAACGACACCAGGAACACCATCAGCAATTTCAGAAACAGCACAGCAGCATCTTTCCATACCTTGTCAAGCACTTCACATCTTCATCTGTTGCTTGATTAGATGTTCCCATAACCCAGTCTGTCAAATATTCCACCATTTTGTTCCTGTGAAACATATACAAACACACACAAAATTGCTAGCTTTTGGTTTTTAAGTAACAATCCGTTCCCTCAAGCGCACTCACTACCATTTACCTCACCTTAACTGTTACAAATTCAGATTTGAATCATCACACAGTGCAGTTTTACTGACCCCATCCAGCATCACATGCAGGTTTTTCTTTTTTCAAACATACATTTAGTGTCCCCAGAGTCAAAATAAAGTGTTGATGAAGCACCAGATTCTAAATTATTAAATCTGAGGACGAGGACTGCTATGAAAAAGTGTTGGATGTTTTAAACACACCAACATGTAGCGGAACAAAACCACTCCTGTCCATGTTGCACTGTCCTAAATACTTCATAACACTTACATTTGTTACTTACCTAAATTTCATCTCCTGGCAGAAGGAAAGGTCATCCCTCCGCTCCATCATTACTTCCACCAACTGACAGAGTTTAGTTTTTATTTGAATCGCATGCACCAGATTTCCAAGTACTCGCACATACCTGAAGGTAAAGAGCAAAAAGATGAAGTAAATACCTCATGGTGCACAAAAAATGGCCCACGCATCTGATACACCTTTTCAGTTTTGTCTCAAACCCTACATGCTGGCTGATGCAACGGACCTGCATAACAGATCAGCAAGTGTCTGGGCCAACGTTTTTACCAAGTGAGGAAACCAACCTTTATATATCAGCTAAAGGTGGGTACCAAATTTCTTCTGGTCAAAGAAGTTCCCTATCGGTATAAAACTGAACAGAAACCTGCCTGTCAGCTGACTGCTAACCACTAACACAACTGCACATAAAAGAACTAAGGAATATTTCCAGGAAAGGAGGTGAGCTATGGAATAGTTGGTTCTGATAAACAAAAAAAGAGTCACCTTCCATCAGTTCACTTTAGGCTATGGTATAAACAGCCTCCATGACTAGTGAACCTGTTAAGGCTGTAAGAAAGGGGACCACAAACAACTTCCTCGATGGATGCAAGCAAAGGTGTAAACTAGAAGAGTCTAACTTTCCACCTTAAACATATTACTTTGTATGGAAAAGTGAAGAAGGTTTCTTACCTAACCAGGTTTAGCATCATTGTCTCAATACTAGCTTGTCCAAGATGTTCTGAGCTCCCTTCTGTATGATTGTCAAGCAAGTTCTTCATTATAGCAATGGTTTGTTCTACAAACTGTGTGTTGGTCTCAGTTAACAAAACCTACAGGAAGAAAGTTTCTGGTCTTAATTATGGACAGGTAAAAAAAAGGAGGGAGGGGCTGTTCATCAAATATACTGCAGTATTTCAAAATCTAACAGACAGGCATTCTTTAATTACCACTCGATCAAAAGAATGTTACTACATGTTGTCATTAAAACAGGTTAACTCTAACCAATCTTAGAGATTCTGAGAATGTTCTTGCAGGTTCTGTTGTCTGAGAGTTTACTAAGAATTCAAAAATATTTTTAATTACTTTATGCTAAATATAACTTGGAATCAAATACAAAAATTACACAATGCATGCTCTCAAACAATCACAATGTCAGCAGATTTTCTGTACAAAACACGAACAGACACCTCATTCAATTACCAACGTGAAAGACAAGACTGATGCTTTTTATTAAGATACAAATGGGAAGGAATATATCAACACTTTACCTGTCCTTGAGAATCAAAAAACTTGCTGATGGTATTCTTCAATTTGTTAAATAGCATTGGATAAAGTGCTGGACTCAACTCCAAACCCACCAGATCTTTAATATTAGTCCGTATTTGCAGTCCCACTTTCTCATGGTTACAGACCATCAGAGTCAATAATCGATCTATGAATTTGCTAACAGGAGTCTCTGCATTTCCCTCAGTGGATACCATAGATATCATGGAGCCCTTACGCTCGTTGACTGGGCCCATGGGCGGACTGTAGGTTGCTAATCCTGCATTGCTGCGGTGCTGCAGGCACACTCCTCCGAGGGCACAGAGGAATCCCGTCATGTTGATCCATTCCTGAAGAGAATCTGTGTCAGACAAGTCTATGGAGCCTCCCCCACTAACATGTGACATTCGTCTCTTAACAATTGTCTTATGAAGACTTTCAGTAACCTGGAAAAGAACAACTCAGGATGAAATCTCTTCAATTAAACAAAAATAACAGAGAGAGATCAGAATTTAGAAGAATTCCGTATCAAATCCTGCTACTTAAAATTCCAGTCTCAACAACTTTCTAAGATTTGCCTTTTGCAGTTTATTTTGGTCGTAGAAGAAATCTATCCAGGGAAACTATTTTTGGAGAAGTTGAAAAAGCAAGGCTAAAAATGGCCCAAAGCGGGCTGTCGGGATGACTCCCTGCTGAATACCAGGATAAAGCACATTTAAGTCATGATTGCCAGCAGCTTTTTTTCCCTTAAAAAATAAAAATAAAAAAAAAATCAACCTTTCAGTGGAAAGGACTGCACGATTCCTCTAGCAGTATTCCAGAGTATTCTGTCTACTTACAAGTTCAGACTCCATCTACCTTACAGCAATTTAAGTAAAATTATTTCTCTCTCCTATCAGCGAGCACAGAGGACTGATTTCTGGAATACTGATGTGGAACTTACACCTCCCACAGAACGAGCTGCCTAAATTAAAGTTAAATTCCTTAAAATACATAAGTTTAAACATTTACTTTGAATTTCTAAGTGTTGAACCTATGGAAAAATCATAGTCACCTGCCCATCTTCCATTTTGGTCTTTGGATAGTTAAGGATTAGTTTTGTAGCTTGTTCCCATTTTGCATGTGTATCCTCCCAAGCCTAAAATAAGACATATCAAGATTTAACTTCAAAACTAGTTGAAGCAACAGTCTTTTCTGTGTTCAAAAAAGCCAAACCAACCAACAAAAAAAACCAAAACCCAAAACCAACAGATATGGATATAAATTTAAAGAAAGTTTACCTCTGTGTTTCCTGCAGTTGGATGTTCAATGCGTCTTAATAAAGCCATCACTCTTTTCTGAAGAGCTGCTCTCCCTACAAAGAACAGAATATTTATCAAACAGGATTTGAAAAGCTACCTACAATATGCGATCTTTGAAAGTCACTTTTAAATCAGCATGAGGAACATAATCCCTTAAAGTGTTTTGAAGAAGGTTCTCTCTGTTACATTTTCAAATCATCAGACACCCAAATTCCCACCTTGTTCCACTTACTTCAATGAAAGCAGGAGTTACACTCAAATCAAGAACCCTGTTTAACCAGTCCCAACAGTCTTATGACCCAAGGGGAAAGATATTTTCCAGACTCATCATTCCTACCTGTTGACATCATATTGCTAACAGATGCAAACTCCATGAAAGTGTTGTAGTTTGGCAAAAAATTATGAACTGAAACTTCATCCACTCCACATCTGATATCTGCTTCCTCGCAGAGGTGGCGGAAACAGGACATCGCAACAAGGACTGCCTCAATATCCGGGCTCCACAAAAACATGTACAAGGCGACTTCCAATTTGGTCTGGGCCTGGCGACAAATGGGTGTTCCACTGCATCCTGCTGCACTTTCCTTGGGAAACAAAATTCCAAATTTGGTGATACTGCCTAGGAATATGACAGTTTCCCTAAAATTCAGCTTTATCCAAGATGCTTTTCAAATCTGCTTTTATTCCAGAAGGATAAACAATCCTAACCAAGATCAGAACTCTACTGCATATGACGCTGCATAAACAAAGTGGCAAGAAACTACCTTCATGAAGACAACCACGTACTTACGGAAGTCCCACTGATACTAGAAAATAGTGTGCTAAAAAACAAATTTTTTTTGCTCATAAAAGATATTCAAAATATCATTTTCACTTTTTCCTGCAGCTAAACAGTAGAGCAGAAAACCTTGCCTGTCAAACGGCATACCTTACTGCAATGTTTGATATTACAATCTTTCGCAGCACATTCCAACTGTATGCAATACTTTAAAAAGTGAGATCTCAGGTTTCTGTTACTTACCATGGAAGAATTCCCTTTTCCTTTCCTGAGGGTGGCTCCAGGAGCACAGCGCATCATCTCCTCATGGTCCAGAGACATCTGACTAGTTCCACCTCCAGAGACATCATAAAGGAAGAGAAAGTGACAGGAAGTTCTGTCTGATTGCTATGAAGAAAGGAAAGAAAAATAATAAACCACCTTATCTTTTAAAACAAGATGGTTCAGGACACGGCTCTACCTTACGAAGGGAAAAGGCTCCCCAGAATTTATCTTTCACACTGGTGCTCTAAGAGGGCCTTATAAATACACCCATATAAACAGTATCTTAGAATGATGCTTTCCCTTAAGAAAATGAAGAATTTTGAGAACCTTCTTCAAAATGCATCACCTTGAAAGTAAGCATGTCATGCCTTTTCCTCCCTTCCTTGGGCCTCTTGAAATCCCAATAGGTTTCTTGGTTTTACTCCGCAGAACACATACCAACATAATTATAGTTGAAATGTAATGAAGTCTAAAGAAGCCAAGTTCAGCAGCGCTGTAAATTTTCTATACACTTTATGTTTTAACATAAAAAGTAGAAACCAAGAACATGAAGCAGAGCTCTAGTAACAATTATTATCTTTTTCTTATCCTGATATTAATAATCATCCTCTAAGCATTATGAAGGAAGAGATTTTTAACAGCTAAGTACCTCTCCACTGAAAGCAGAATTGCAATACTAAGTGCACTCTGTCTCGCAAGGACAGCAGATTCCTATTTCAAGGCACAACAAAGAAGTCTTCCCGAATTCACAAAAAGCCAGAATGCCCACAGTCCTGTGAGATCCTATTTCACAAATGTACGTTATGGTGGAGATAAAGGAAAAAGCCCACCCACCACTCAGCATCAAAACAAACCCAAAGTCTCCATCAATAACACAGCTACCAAAGTTGACAAGAGAAGAAAGTTCATTTAAAGATAAAAATGCTCTTGGTACAACGGACTTTAATCATGCCACGTCTCATACATGACATCTTCTCATGTTAATACATCTACTCCCATCCAGACAGAAACAAACAGAAACAACCCTTTATTTTCAGTAGTAGGCCTTTAATTAAAAAAAGTCTGGTTTTAATTCTAGCAAGTAGAGTTCAAAGTGTGCTCGGCTCGGAAAAAGTCTCTTAGTATTACAAAGAAGCAAGTAAGTTCTAGGACACGTCTGGACACAAGATCAGTGAAGTACATTTTCTCATAACCACCTTCCCCTTTCTCTCCTCTTGCAGACTATTTCCCCTGTATCAGGGAAATAAGCGTAAGGCAGCACCTCCTCAGAAGTAACTGAGGCTGCGGAAAACCATTTTCAGGGCAAGTAAAACAATACATGTAGCTGAATCCTCACCCTAACTTCAGAACTAAGGGTTCTAACCACGGATGCCTCACACAGCACTCTCTCATAGATGACAGAAGAGAAAGCATTTTTCTCTTAGTGGAAATCAGAAAACAGGAAGTGTGTTTAGCTACTAAAACTCCTCCAATCATAACAATAACCTCATAAATAAAGGGAGTGACAAAACGGATA
Source organism: Pavo muticus (assembly GCA_016647715.1). NCBI lineage: Eukaryota > Metazoa > Chordata > Aves > Galliformes > Phasianidae > Pavo > Pavo muticus. The sequence continues at coordinate 919,027 of JACDJE010000010.1, read as the reverse complement.
TTTACATACCTTGTTTTTTAGAAGAAATTTATTCCTACAGATGAGAATCTCTCGCAGCCACTTGAGGATTTCTGTACTGCTGAGCATCTGATGACTGGTTAATTTCTTGCAGATATAAAAAAGCATTTGTGAACTGCAGGAAAATGAAATGAAGCATTATCATCTCATAACAAAATATGTGAAAAAGATATTGCTACATTTTACGTAGAAATGGACAACTAGCATGAATATCCTACAGATGTGCTAACATCATCTTTTAACTTGTATAATAGAGATAGTATAGGTGTGTACTTCAAATGACACAATCCCCTCTGACCCTTCCCACCGCCCAAATGGCCTCAATAGTTCCCTAGAGGAAGTCGAGCAATTTGGGTACTTGTTAGAAGTCCAGACTCCAGGGCTGTCGATTCAGAAGTCCTCCATTTATCCACAGAACAGATACAGCACAGACAGTGGCAGTACAAGTTTACCTACACTGCTCTGATAACGTGTCTCAACTCTGTTCTGGAAGGAACACATCTAGGGATGTTCCTTCTTCATATCCATTCAGGCCTCACACTCTCTGTTAAAACTGCCAAAGGGTCCAAATTAGTGTCAATTTCAAAGGGTTTTTCCCCCAGCCCGAACAGACCGCAGATGGATTTCTATTACCAGAAATTACGGTAATGAGTTTGTTACTGCCCAACGAGGTAGGACTCAGCCCCAAAACTACCCCATAATAAGCCCTTAGAGCCACCTCCAGCAGTCATGCAGGCCCATTTGTTGATGCTAGTCGAAGTGTACCACCTAGACTTCAGTACCCTTCCTTCCAAAACAACCTCCTGTACCAAACTGGATGAGATCACCATTCGGTCAGCTCATGCAGTTCTTAGAATTCTGAGTTTACAGGCTCCTAGTTTTTGGTTCAGCTCTTTTTGTAACCGACTTTTTTGGAACTTTGTTTACCTTAGTATTCTCCAATAAATCAACTGCAACAGCTGCTGTGAAGTTATAAAAAGCAAGACAACTTTACCAATAAAAATTCTTTAAAGACATGAGAAAGACAAATGGAGACCAGAGGTCAGGGTCAACTGCTACCTTCTTCAGGTGAGTGTTTCAAAGTCAAGATTAGCAAAACCATACTTGTAGAATTGCTTAGCATTACCCTCCCTCAGTCCACACAGAATAAAACAGAATTCAAACGATAAACACTTGTATGCAGGGATAAAGCCTTTCACTTTTTATATCAATGATCACTGCTACACCTCAACAGCAGGCTGAAGAGAATCATTAAGAAAGCCTGCAAAACACTTGTGGATATTTTTGTTAGAATTCAAATTGCATAAGGAAGATGCAACTTTGTCATCCGTAAATAACAGAGTGCCAATTCATGCTGATGTTACATAGCTTTCCCCAAATATTTACAGCTATTGCAAAAAAGAAGAGAAATCAAAACCTATTCCTCTTACTTACAAGAGTTAACTTACCTAATTTCCCAGAATGTTTCTATAGGTGCTTCAGGATTCCATAAGTCAATGCTGTCTAACTGGTGAAGAACTAGCAAGGCCTAAATTCAAAACAAAACAGGATCTCACTTCAGATAAGTTTTTATTTTAATATTTACTGAAGATATTAATTCAAGCAGTCCTACATACATAAGCCACCATAAGTGGTGACTACGAGATTTCTTTAGTTAAAGCTCTTCACCAAGGACAGGCAAATACCTTCCTCTTTGTAACCATCCCCTGCACAACCAAAGGCTTTGATAGACAATGGCTGGAGGCTATTGTTAAGTGCTTACTTGTGAACAATCACCAAAACTGGGACAAGAAAGTGCAAGCCCAATGGCGCTATGGAGAGCGCAACAGAAGAGCTGTCAAACTCTGTTTGATCAACGCCAGGGCAAAACAAGATGTTTTAGGAGGTGCAGGGCAGTCATCGACTGGCAATCTGAATGGCTGCGTTTTAAAATTTTCCCTCTAGGTCTCTCCTGTAAAACTTTTAATGCAGGAGATATTTGGAAATCAATAGAGACACATCTCTAAGACACAACTTCATAGTTAATCAATACCTTGTAGCTCCTAGAAAAGCCTTGATTTGTCTAGCACAGCCTGTACCAACCACTTGGCATACAGAACATTCACCCCTTACCTCCATGGCTTCTTGTGCTATATCTGGCATGCTGGATTGTGGAACGAGTTGCACAAGGCCTGTAATTAATTCAGCGGTGCTGCCTTGTGTCTCAGGCCCTTGCTTCCTTGGATTCTAAATAGCAAAAAGGAAAGCAAGTTTAAGAAGCAAAGCTCGTCAACGACTGACCATGTTACTAACTGACAAGCAACAGTTTTGGAACTAAACTAGGGGATTTCCACACCTTTAATAGTGGAGCAGCCATGACTCCCCATGCATATTTTATCTTTGACATAATAGAAATATATCTGAATTAAACAATAGACAGACCCGACAAAAGGAAAACGTTCAGCACACTGGTTAGATGCTCGTACTGCCCTAGTTTGGGCAACACTGCATTCCCACGCCCTCCACATGTAGACTTCTGATCAATACTCAGTTTACTTCCAATACTTCAGATTTGATGTACGAGATTTACAGTCACAGAATAATACTGTAAAGAACAGAATATTCATTCTGACATGAATTCACAAGAAAGCACTTTTAAACGTAAGGCTTAAGGTATGGTTCTCTTTCACATCACTACAATGAATCTTTAGCAATTTTACATATCTATTTTGAAGAATGCTTGCCCTAATCCTCCTTTTACTCAACATTAACAGAAAGCTGTAAAGAACTAAGAAAGCATCCATCTTTGTGGTCACTGAAACAATGACTGTAATCCTTTTTCTCTCCCTTCAGTTATGTTCCCTTTCTGTTCCTCTGATTCCGTAAGATCTTTCATTTTTCTCATTGTCTTTTTGCTTTGACAGTGCAGATGAAAAGAATGAATGGGGAAGTATCCCAGATGTCACGTGTGTATCTTTAATTTTTATTCATTTAGAAACTTCAAAATGAAATTCTACTATTTGAATGAAACATTCAACATACTTACACACAGCAAAAGTTTTGGATCAGCATGGATCAGTTTCACCAAGGATAACAGCAAGAACTTGTAGCTTTTGGTTTCCAAGTCAGTAGGTTTTTCTTTAAATTTAAGGCTTGTCATTTTCTCTTTGAATGTAAGACTCTGACAGGAGGAAATAGCACAGTTACTGTCAGTAAGGTACTATATACAGTAGTTACAACTAAACAGCTTATGAAGCATTATTGTTTATATTATCTATGACTCATGAAAGAGTTAAAAAGTATATTCAATTCACTCAAGTACAGCTGCATGGACTTCTGCTTAAAAATCCCCCATTAAATATGCATATGCTATCACTGTTACATCTTTAAGTTCACCTAATAAATATTTTAGTGAGCTGCAGGTGGCCGTAAGAAAAGCTCTGCATAAGACAAACTATGCAAGTGAAAAACGTGTACAAGAAATAATAAGAATTTAGAGCAATTTCAGCTGTTCTGGGAGGAAAAAAAAGATCCCAAGTAAGCTTGGATACATGAGAGGGTAGGGCATTTTTTTTCCCCAAAGGCAACACACACTATTTTCTGCCATAGTTCCAGCCTGGATGAAGGCATTTTCATCTATGTGATGTCTGAAAAAAGTGCCTTTCAGTTCTCACAAGGTACACAGTGCATCTTTTCATTAAACAACGCTAGTTCCATTTGAAAAACCAGTAACTGTTCCTGTACCACTCAATGCCCTCATCTGAAACGGAGGGCGTTGAAGGTTTGTGTCAAGGACTCATGTAAGGAATTCCGCCTTGACTCGACTGTGACCTGCACCGTGTGCCAGCACTGCCATTCACACAACGGAACCCAGCAACTTGACCAGCAGACCTAACTAACAGTCACACCGTGCTGGCTGTGCAGTAAGTGTGTGTGGATGCTACTCATCATAAGGATTTCCAAAACTGAGAACGTGCTTCAATCCCGCAGCACGCACAGCACTCCGAGGTGAACGATCTTGCTGCACAGCAAACGACTGCAGCACCTTCACCTTAACAAAAACAATATGGACAAATGCCAATGCCTGTGAAAAGCATTCATTTATCTCTCTGTATGTATTAAAAAAATACGTAATATATTGCATTAATTGGACCCCTGAATGCTCAAACACAGAAGATTTTCATCTCTCTGCAGTAAATGTACAGGATTTGTATTTTCATTAATTTTAAACCCCATCACCAGGGACTAAGCCAGTATTTTTGCCTGCTGCTACCAAACAGTTGAGAGTAAATTGTACAAAAAAATGTCGTGGATATCCAGCACAGGACAGAACACTTCAGAAACTCAGCTTCTTAATTATCTTGTCTAATTTATTATTTGATAAAATCTCAAACGTTAACAAGTTTAGTGAAGACAAAAAACAAGTTCTGACTTTGAACAGTAAAATAAACCAGATCAAAATCATCCTCAAGTGAAGTGAAGTATATGTACAACACTGTAGGACGCAATTCTTCCACAAGTGCTCAGAGCTCACACTACTTTGCTGGCCAGTGAAAATATATGAAAAAAGAATAAAATCTACCACAAGAAGTATCTGATTAAGGAATTGGTACTGTGCTAGCAGAGCTAACTCATGCTGTGCAGAATCTTAGTTTGCTACAGTAAGGGAGAAGGGACACATGGCAAAAGAAGCTGATCAGCTTCTGTGAAGTGTTTATTTACTTCACACTATCAAAACTAAAGACAGGGACACGACCACTGCCTGCACAGACCTCTGGGGGATAAACACCAGTCTGAAGCTAGCAGACAACACTGGTACAAGAACACATGGGGGTAAAGTTACACATAAATAAGTTTAGGCTGGAAATTAGAAAACAGAGAGCTGGGAGATTCTGGAAGTGTTGTGGTGGAAATGTAGAGGGCAGAAAGAACAGAACAGATCCAACAAAAAGCCTTTACCAATGAAACAAGTTTGTGTACGGGATGACATTGCAACTGCCAGACCAGCAGAAGCGGTCTCCTCCAGTCCTGTGCTCCACGGAAAGCATGCTACCTTTTGTGTCCGAGATGAAGTGATGTGACTGCAGCAGTAACTATGCACAGAAAAGTCAGAGCAACGAAAGGCTTTTCTGCGGTAGTTACGATGGGTCATACTTACAGCAACAGAGGCCCACTGCCATGCAAAACAGTGACTGGTTGGCATCTGACCATGAGCGACAGCAGCCAATAAGAATAGAAAATAAGAAGCAGAAGACAAAGCACCACCAATCAATGTCAGAGTTGACACTACAACACCCCTGCTATTTTCTCAACACATGAACATACACATGTAAAAAGCAAGTTAAACAAGTTGTAGCTTTCAACTAAAGGTATTTTGATCGCTTTTCTTTCACATGAGAAGCCCAATAGGAGTATTTTCATGCATAATTTTAGGCCTTCTAAAAACAAACATCCAACACGCTATGACAATTCAGAACATCAGTGAGCTAACTTGACACATCCAAAGTCCTGCACTGAAAGATCAGAAGGAAATGAGGTTGCGTGTGAACTTACTGAATAAACCTGGATGAACCACAAATTTGAATTTACTCAAAATTTCTTCTGAGACAACCGGGAATATTGACTTCATTTCACAAAGGTTGAAAGATCTTTATCATTGATGCTGTCACCAAGACCAAACAGTCAACTTGCTCATCAGAGAGCAAGCGAGACAAATAAAATGAAGCAATAGTCATTCTAATCATGGCAAAAGCATTCCAGTTTTCAGAAATTAACCTCACATACAGAATGCTTCTGTTTTTCAGATTAGACAGAAATGGATATATTATCTAGCTATTCACACAGCAAGAAAGCTTAAAACGAATGGTCAGCCACAGAGGACAGTTACAGAATATTTCTATGTCGCCAGTTTAAAAGCAACATGAAAAAAAAGGGAGACATTTGTCACTACGGCCTGGGAACAGCCAGTCAATACACCACAACCTGGAACATCTACAGAGCATGTATGGCTCTCTGTTGCTTTTTGGATTGTAATGTTCTTCCCCCCTCTAGTTTCCAGTCTAAAGTTAATGAATAAAAAGCCAAAATGGAATGGAGACGTGGGAAAAGCAATAGGTTTGTGTTTCACCAACTTCTTCACAAGTCTTACCGGAGTCATGCGAATTGCTGGATGCGCCCCACAGCCCTGAATAGCTTTGTGAAGTGTCTCGCTGAACATGCTGCGAAGCTCCATGGAATGGCAGTACACAGCATCGATCCTGGGCCACCAGTCCAGCGCAGACTAGGAGGAAAATGCAGAAATGCTCAGCAGGGACACTGGTTAATAATATGAGTTATGTTACCTATGATTCTGGGATTTATTCCACGATTATCTTAGATCTCTAAAAGTTACAACAGGTTTAATATAACAAATGAGTGTCTAACGCACTGTTACAGGTATGTTAGTTTTTCGTTTCAGTCTTAAATGAAATGTAACAGAAGCAACACCTCCAAGTTAGCTGCTTGCTACAATCCTCCTTCTGAACAAACACAAACTCCGAAAATTCAGGAAACCAGAGTAGGTTTCAGGATTCAGAGAGCTAGATAATACTTTAAATGCTCAGCATGAGCTCAACTCATTCTGATACAGTAAGCAAAGTAGAAAAGTGATACTCTGAGTGCTTGATAATATCTGAAAAGCTGTTATTATTCAACTTATTAACCGTAAGTAAAGCAGCATTAATTTGAAAACGTACAACTATCATAGCAGTATAGTTACACCTAAAATAACTTCATTATTTTTCCTCCAGATACACCACATCTACAGTAGCACATCCTTCTCTATTTGTCCAAATGCCTAATAACTCTTTTTAAACATAGGGTTCTCATCATCATGCTGGGATAAACGAACTACAGAAGCGTTGTGTAAAGTCAGTAGGGCCGGATGCTCAGCACTGACTGGTTCCATTCTCACAGTGACCAGGAAAACCTCTCAAACAGAGAACCCGACCAGCACACAGTGCAAAGTAACGTCTGCACATGCTTGGCTATTAACAAGCAACTCTTGTGGCACGGATTTAAACTGTATTTCATAAGCAGCTGTGGATCTGAATAGAAGCCACAGATAGCTGGGCTAATTAAATACTTTCAGAACTTACATTTGTGATTATTCGGTGGAGTGAATTTACCAGTACATAATGAAATGTTGATGGGGAACTCTGTGCCAAGCAGATCTGCAATGAAAACAATACATAAAAGCCACTTATGAACGTATTTGTTCTCTGACACCTTTCATATCACACTGAATAACATACTGGAGCCTTTTAATTAAATTGACAGAACTGTCGAACGTACAGACATGAGAATAAGAAACTCCAACTGGCTACGAAAAGACTTACAAAAGCAGAAAGTAACGTATCACTAAGGGACACTTACACAGCTCAGATTATTTACCAACTCCCAGCTGCTGTTGGCACATCTCTGATAATTTACAAGACACTGCCAGCCGCAGAGAATGACTTACCGGAATGCTGTGCCCTCACCTTAAAGTGCTGGTTATTGTGCGGGTTTATGCGGAAGCAGGAAACCAAGCAGTCAATCATAAGGTCTACATCTGCATTCTGATTGCTTCTCGAAAAAGGCTTGCTCGGATTAAACAGCAAATTCTGTATGCATTTTTTTGTTAAAGAAAGAAGAAAAAAAGAGACACCAAGATTATTCTTGTCCACTTTCAATACATCACATGGGGGGAAAAAAGGAGCATGAATTCTACTCTAAAAATTACACTTTTTTTTCAAACAGTATCAATATCTGCTATCAATATCTGCTGTTGTGACACGACACCCCTGGAAGCACTGCAGCAGTTACCCGAGTGCCACGGCTTCACCCGTGGGGCACTAAATGAAGAAAAGAATGCAGAACTTCAGGAGGAAGAAAACAGAGCATCAAGAAAGAAAATAAGGGAGTGAAATTAAGAATTGCAACAACTCAATCAAATGCTGCAATCTTGAAAAAGAAAAAAATCCATCCCATTAAAGAACACCATGGCACTCATTTAAGGGGAAGTTAGAAGATTTACAATTCAAATTCCTTCACTGCAACTAGGAAACATAGTTTTACCTTAAGGTCTACTACCATGGACTGCACTAGTAGGAAAATGACAGAATTATCCTCCCAGTTGATGTAGGTAGATGCTTTGCACAGCTTAACACAAGCAATAGCAGCACTTTCAGTCAGCTGTCTGCTCCCGCTGTGGCCTGCAAGTGCTTTCCTGAGATTGTCCAGGAACAGTTTCTGCAGAATTCAAAGGGGTAACAGTTATCAGCAGAGCTGCACTAATCTGCCATCAGAGCTTTCAGAAACTTAAGTATGAAACCAAATAACGCTGCATTTCCTGAAGAGAAGTCACAAATACTGGGGCTGCAAAAAAACAACTTGATGCAGCACTTTGAGCAGCATTATCTGCGTTACACATTCATGTTGGATCATCTGGGGCAATCAGAATGCAGTAAAATTAGATGACTGTTTACTCGTAATGTTTGCAATCACATCAAGTTCTCCTTCTGCAGGTATTGCCATTACAGAACACACCTTACACACACTGCAGAAACCCAGAACGGTACAATACAGAACAGCCAGAAGAAATGCTAAGCTTGCTACCGGTGGAAACAGGGGCACTGCAACACTGGGATTCAAATCTCTAAGCAAACAGCAAGTTCTGAACTAACACTATTTAGGACATAGTAGCTGCATGAATTACTGACAGTGAAAGAACGCACGCCAGGTGAGATCACAAAAAGGGTGCAGAAATTTAGATATGGAATTTTAATACACTTGAGGTATAAAAGGCGTAATAAAATAAAATACAGAATAAGCAAAGACAAGCATCATCTAGAACTCAGAATTCAGATGATTTTCTTTTTTTACCTTGTTCATTTTAGTTTCCTCTACCACATCCTTTGCTATATCTTGAATTATCTCTGGACACAGGACCAGGAGTATGATTTGTAGTGGCCACACCGCTGCTTTACGTTTTGTGCTCTCTGCAAAGCCATCCACTAAGTCAAACAACTTCTCTGCACAATCTGCATAAAACATAACCTCAAGTTCAGTACTGATTTTAATTATGAGAAGACAGGCATAAGAGAGCAGTGGTATCTCCACCTACACAGAAGGAAGCTCGGTTCTGCTACCCAAGACAAAATGGGATCGAGCCATTTAAAGCCATGGCTTATCTGAGAATATCAACTTTCATCCCTTTTGGACTGAAGATAAATACAGCTGACGTTTTCTAACAAGTTTGTTTTTAGTGTATCAAGAACAAAAATACACATCCGAAGACTCTGCATCTTCTGGGTTCTATTTCTTTGTGCTGTGAACCACAGAATGAATCTCTTTAAAAGTTGGGACAGGACCGAAAGCAGAAATACATTCCTGCTGCCCCTGAAAAAGGCTGTCAGAAATTTGTTCTGACACGCAGGATGGACAAGAAGGAAAAGAAGACAAAATGAATGTAGGGATGCCTTGTGGGAAAACAAAACCAACTAAGAACATCCACAAACCCCTCATGATTTAATAGGAAAAAGTTAAAACCAGCTTTTGAACAACGTGTCATTTGTTATGTCTCACCGGCCATATCAGTCTGTGGCGTTTGATACAGCTTTGTGAACTCATCAGGATAGTTTTCCACCCAGTTCCAAAACGCCTGCAGATAACACAGAACATCTTTACATTCCAGAGCTTAAAACAACATGTCTTTTGAAATTTCGTATTTAAACGAAGATTTTAGCCTTAACTTTTAATAACTCAGCATTTCTCGCAAGGCACATGCATCAAAGGGGAGCACCAACGCATATTTTACAATCAAATTCTGAATTGCATGTATTTTTAAGTTACAGAAAAACAGCAAATAAGCAATGAAACAGAACAGTAATAATACTTGCCTTTTCAAGACTGTTGATAACAGCTAACTGAGCTACTTTCTTAAGGGCTTTAAACTTGAATACAGTCTCTGTAAAGGTAAAACATCTCTGCATTAAAGAGAAACTTAGTTCTAAAAAGCAGCAAAGAAAGTTGATTAAAAACGTGTGAGGTGCAAAGCCTTGCTTTTTAAACCAATACTTTAAAGCTACTTGGATACTTGCAAGCAGTTTGTAAAAATGTACAGAATATCTGGATTAAAGAAGCAGAGGCGGGATGTATCAGCACCATTGTGTCATCTCTAACAACACAGATTCAGACAAACGTTTCATAAAGGTTCCCATCATACCTTGCAGGAGTCGTTTCAGCTTTGAACAATCCACACTGATGTACTGTAGAAGTTCAATGTCGTGAACATCAGCATTATCTTCTGAACAAACAGTCAGTTCCTGCAATCTGAAAACATGCACAGTAAATTAACTGCTCCTTCAGATGATGTCAGATAGGTCTGTGTACACACCTACAATTCTATATGCAGAGCAGCGGAATAATAAATGACCTCCACATCTCATATGATCCTCTTAGATAAACCTATCCAATGTTAGAAATAAAAGACAGATTTTGCAAAATTAAGAGTTAAGATTAAGTCCTGTTCCATCCTCACACTGAGAACAGATCCAAAAATACCAGTGGTGAGTCTCACAAGACACCAGTGTCATCTGGTGACAGCCTGTTTACAGCCAAGATTTGTCTAAAGCCTTCTGCTATCTCCCATATTGTAGCGGTAATCTTGTCATCTTTCCATCCAAATTATCCACTTGATGAAGTCGTGACACCTTTAGACTACTGTTCCTTAGCAGCAAGTCTTGCCCCAGCTAATTTCTCTACAGTAAAACAATGACTGATGCCACTTAATAGCACAGAAAGGAGCTACAATCATGCTCTGTAAGCTGAAGAAGGTCCTTGTTATTTGGTGCAAAAGAACAGGATGAAGTTTAATCATGCCATTCTAAATCCAATGGCACCTCTTCATAGTTTTGTACTGGATAATTTACTAAGCATCACAACAGATACCAGGCCACTAATAACTAAATCATATGTTCTCTCAAACTAAAGACTGCCATGTCTAGTTCCAAAGCTACAGATGTGTTTTTGACAAGGAATGCAATTTCTAGTACTACACACAAAAGCAGCTCTTCATTTCTTCAACGCCAGGGAAACTTAACAGCCCACGCTGGGAATGGGAAGGTCCCCACTGCAGTGCTTTTCGTGCCAAAAATCCCCCAGCTGCTGTACAAGGCCTAGAAATATTCCTAAACAGGAAGCACAGGTCAAAAGATCAGCAATGCTAACTGTCGGCAAGCTGACCCCTGTGGAGATCAGCAACAATTGGTCAAGTATTTAACTATTTCTGTGCAAGCCATCCTGAAGAGAAAAACACATCAGGGGGGAAAAGCACCACGTTAGGGTCAAACTGATGCTAGGAAGGATTTTAGAGCTTGAAGTAAGCCATGCTACACACATGTGAATAAGTACAGATTTACAGATCAAACCCAAAGACTGTCAGAAAGTCTCAGCTGAAAAATATTTCCTATAAAAGGAGCAATAGAAATTGTTTCCTTTTCCACAAGCAACAGAACATAATCAACTTACTGAGTAAATCTACATCCTCCATGTTAGCTGCCAAGGCTAGGCTCTTGAAACAGTTGTTTAAGTAAGTAAAGGCTCTTCTAAAGTTTTAAAATACATAAAAATTTATATTTTAGTTTTATTTCTAAAAGGAACATTCTTCGCATTACAAGGAGTATATAAACCTTTGTTTCAATTAATTGGCATATTAATTACTATTCAGCAATAGAAGAGTGTGCAAAATCCACTTCTAATAGGCTACGGATTGCGTGGGCTGTAAGGAGGTGTGATCAGAGGTAAGCCACCTCAAGTAGCCTTCAAGAAACATCACTGTCAAACGCTGAAGCATAAGAAAGACCCGGAGCACAGCAAAAAGAGCAGAGAATAGATGGGAACTTGGAATAGTATAAAAGATTAAGTTATTTTTACAGTAAATGCTGTGTGAGAAACTCTTTGTCAGAAGACAGATGGGTCTTTTCCAACAACTAACCAAACATGCTCCAGTCCAGCTCTTCCGCCCCCCTCAGGCACAGGGAAAGCTTACCATAATAACCTTCAAGCAGGAAAAGTGAGGAAGGAGAGGAGCCTTGGGGCTCCAGCAGAGCTGTGCACAGTCTGGAATTTGGTATTCTGATTTCACTAAAAAATGGATAGAGGCCATTATCTTCAGTATCTCTTTTCTCCCCAACACTTCACATCCACAACAGGTTATTCAACTTCAGGCTACAGCAACACACTTCTCTCAGTCATCGCTGTTTCATTTTACAACAGAATTTAACTTGGACTTACAAAAGCAGGTAAAAAAGAGCAATAAGCACAACTCAAGAAGTATGCTGACAGTAACCCACAACAGATATGGAACAGGTACCTTTTCTAACCTGAAAGTCAAGTAAAACTCTGAAAGGCAGAGGGAATTTCACTACATACCGTTTAAACAGTAAACATTTCTCAGAAATGAAAGCCTGCAGTTCAGGAACGATGTTCCAGACACTCATTTTCAGGTGTTCTCACACACCGGCTCAGTCAAGCTACTGAAGCACCCACCTGGTGGAAATGCGGCTGAACACAGCGTTGAAGTTATTGCAGCTAAGAGAAAAAAGAACCCCCGAGGCAGAATTGCGCAGCTCAGCTGCATGCTGGTTCCCCTCACGGTAAGTGTGGATGAAGTGGCAGATTTCTGGCAGCAGCTGTTTTACCAGCATCGTCTCGTCCAGTCGCATCGTGTCCTTGGGTTGCTGAAAACAAACATTTGGTATTTCATGATATTCCATTTTCTAGGTTCGAAGGCAAAGAATGGAGCATCTTCCACCAGCGCACAGGACCTGAATCTGGATTTCAAATTCACTTGCAATGCTACCACTGACCATGGCGTAAGCAAGCTATGCAAAAAAGGGTTCTTCCCATTTGAACAATAATCTGCATCATTCAAACCACGTTACGGTTTTGAATTAGTCTCCAAAATACGTAGGACGTGAAGTTGACCATCAAGCAAAACACCAAATTCGTCTCTGAAGTAAAATATATCACCTTTCTGAGTAATGTTCTCAGTCAACATATGTACAGCACTAATTGTCTCGGCTCAGAACGGCAGCCCAGAGGGCACACACTCACCCATACTTCCCTTCTGGACAGAATCCTGACCCCTACACTTTAAAGAGCAAATATTTTTTTAAATGAACTGAAAAAGAGGTGCTTCTCTGTTCCTCTTCCCTGGAGTTGCTCTCTAAGAGTCAAAAAGTGTCTCAACTTTCCTGTAAAAGAAAATTTCAATTTTTGCCAGTTTGTACAGAGTGAGACATAAGGAAACTATTTACTGAAGAATTTGAAGTGAAACTTTGCTCTAGTAAGAACAAGTTTTAACTGAAGGGTCAGCATTAAAGCTTTCTAAAATCTACCAATGAATTTACCACAGGGAATTGGGAACTTTCAGAGACTCCCACTTCGTTGACCTGAGCTCTGTTGCCATGAGAACTTGATGAAACATTGAGCAAGAACAGTGAGCAAGAAATAAGTCTGAAGATATCACAGAACACAACGCTCTTTGTATAGAGCTTTGGCTCAGTCTTACTATCCATATCCTGGCTCGATTCGCTCTCATCTGAATGGACAAAGCGAGAAGCATCCAGCATAACTTCAGGCTGTTCAAGTATTATCGTGTATCAGGAAAAAAACCAACACTGATGTTTCAAGGAAACGTGTAAAAAATTTTTAAAGAAATCAATTTCAGAAATCAAACAGGTTCTGGGGGGGCCTCCTCTGAGTCGCCACTTGAAAGATGGAAAACGAACCCAAGGAGGCGTTTGCTTCAGCTTTTACAGCCGTACCTTACTATGCAGAATGCATTTACCTGGATCTTCTGTGAATTCTGATGAACCCACAAATACTGAGACTGCTTTGCTACTGGAAGATGTACTGCTTGACAAACCGAATCACAGTGCAGTTACTGCCTTACAAAGAAAGCTCACAGTGAAATTTGGCTTTGCAATTACACAGTTCAGCACAGTAAGCTGTACAACATCAGCATCCCAAAGGTAACAGCAAACTGCCTTCCAGCTCTGACTGGAAGCCTCAGGACCGACTCCCAGCGGCAGTCTGAGCAGAGTTATCTACTGTAACCTAGGAAGCACCTGCAAGAGACAATTTTAGAGTAGCGATAGCAAAGTTTCTACCGTAAATGCAATTACACAAAACTGAAATAAAGTTACCAAATGAAGCTCATGAGAGACTTTGAGTGGAATATGCCACATGCACTCAAAGTTCACAGGAATCTAGCTAAGCTAGATAGCCAAGTCTAATTCCTTACCTGTGTGCCCCTTCCTACCGCAGCTCACATCTGCCTCACAGAATACAGCTGTGTGAAAGTTTCTAACAAATTATTACATGAAAATCGTTATTTATAACTCCAGAAATCAGCTGAGCAGTGAGAAGGCCAAGTTCACAGGTTTGCCTGGATCTATTTAGACGGAAAAACATTTCTAATCACTATTAGTGAAGTCGCTGCCATTAATTTTAGGCAGGACAAAACAGCCCACAAATCCTTAATTTATCCATTACGTAAATAACTCTCATGTACATAAAATTCTAGTCTTTTTTAAATAGCATTAATTCTACTTTGCTCTAAATGAGCTAAGTTTCATTTTTTGTACCAGCAATAACTGACAGACAGGCATTTGACTGACTCTCTCTTAACTCACTTGAGAGCATGCTCATGCAAGTCTACTCACCCCTGCTAGACATTTTTCCAGTGTATCCAAGATAATCAGTTGAGATAGATATAAGTTCTTTTCAGCAGTTTCTCCAAATATTCTCTGGAAGAAGAAAGGATACAGATCTGAGTGGCACAGACTTGTAACACTTTAAAGTAACGTTGCAGACTTGCATAGAGAATTATGGCTCCCTTACTGCTCTAAAGTTAAGCTCAGGAATATAGCCAGTTAAAAAAAAAAATTGATTAAAATAAGAATTAAAACCTATTGCTGAAGAAATCTCCCTGTTCAGTCTGCAGTGCCAAATCTAATACGGAACAAGCCGTTACCGCAGAACAGGAGCGGAGGTGCGCTGCAGCCCCTCGCCTTCACCAGGCCTGCGAACTATTCAGAAATGAAGGTTACACCTTTTCAGAAACTATTTTGGTGTCAATTACTGCTGACTCTTTTCCAGTTATGTATTTCATTGCCAACCTCTTACTTAACAGAAATGATGTTGCAACAAATCTATATCTACAAGCTTATTCAAGTGCTGCTAAATTTATCACAGACCACAGGAAGAAACATGAGACTCTCCAAAAAGATGCCACACTTCAGAACAGGATGGAGGTAGAGATCCATCCAGCATTTAAGCTATCACCCAATTGCACTGCTGGTAGTGGCTGGTTCCAGCAATACAAAGACAGCAAAACAACGCAGAAAAGATTCAGCCAGAACTGTCTCAGTACTCTGTCAGAGTCCACAGCCAACGCACAGCTGTCCAAAGGAGGCTCCTCTCAAACACTTCACACTGCTCAAGAGGTTGGCTCAAAACTAATCGCAACTTCTGGCAGAGTGCAACCCCTACAGACCTTTTTCTCAGTACCTGTGCTGATTTGCACAGTAGCCTACTCCACCAAACAGGGGGAAAAAAGTTCTGTTCCTCGGTGAAAAGCAAACATCGATTTTTTAATTAACGTTTTTAACTAGGTCTGACTGTATGTGCTCCATAGATTTCGAGAGCTTCAACGCAGCTCCTGGCAGGTCATGCACTGACAGCTGAGAAAAGCCCTCCTAGCATTGCTGCCTAGCAGCTCCCTTGTTCTGCTGCATTCCTCGTCTAAAAAGGCTGCAAGCGCTGCTTCCCCAGCCACCTGCAGCGCCTTTCCAGGCAACAGCAAGCATCCTCCTCATCTCCCAACAAGTGGTGCATCCCACCAGCTCGCACAGCCGGAACTAAACACCTGTCAGAGGCCCAGAGGACTGCTCGCTTAGCTGCCTACAACGCTTCCAGCTACAGACATATTATTCCCCTGAATAACAGAGGATTTCCCTTAACCACCACCCTCCCTTGGACTTCTCTCCCCATCTTCACCTGTAACACAGTGCTGTTGGTGAACGTGACCGCGTGAAAACAAAACGTGTTACAGTAAAAAGCAGTCAACACATTGACTAAGCTTCAGTGACTCTTTGCAATGTGCAAATGTGAATAAATAAAAATCATTTTGAGAATCATCCAGCAATCCAAAATGAGAGAACTTACCATGTTATTAACATTTTTTAAGATATTAGTGAGACCACTGATGACCAGAGAGAATTTGTACTTGGAAATGTTGATGAGACACTCCTTGTTGTGCTCCGTGCTGACTTTGGTGTGGGTATTCTGCTGGCTGGCCTTTATTGGAAGCTACAAAGAGAGGTAAGCAGTATGAGCTTTCTTGCACCGAAATTTACATCATTAGAGATGGATCAAATAAGACACCAGGAACAACCCTGAACACATTCTATAAGACAGCTACAAACTAACGGATTATTTCACTTCATCTGCACTTCTCTTCCTACTAGAGATGTCTTCACTGTGGTAATACCGGCAGGCTGAGACAAGAGGAGATGAAGGTGAAGGTGCACAGAGGGAGGTGAGCTGCAAGGAGACCAGGGCAGTTCCGAGTGACCCCTGCCTGGAACTCAGCGCTGCCCAGTAGGAGCCCCCGGGGCCCAGCGTGAGCCTCAGCCGCAGGCCCGCCTCGAGGACTGGGAGCCCCATGTCAGCCCCTCAGCACCCTGCACTGACAGCTAGACCGAAGTGCATCTTTTCCAGAAGTACAAGATTCAGATGACTGAACCAAACCGAGAACACCCTTCATGCCGTGCCCACATTTTTCCAGGGTCACAAAGCAGTCACTTCCCAAGCACGCAGCCACAGCCCTCTGCTTCCCCACCACAGTCAGTCAGTTACAAAATATCTCACAGCAATGTGAAAAGCAATCATTGGTAAAAGTTCATCTTACTGGATTTTTATAAAATAACCAGAAACGGGAACCAAAAAAGTACTCGGCATTACTGTCCCTTTCCATAAATCGTGTGTGCCACCTACATTGCAAAGCATGACTTGGGAATTCCCCATCTATAGAAACTTTAATCAAATGCCACCGCTAGTTTTAATTCTGGCCAGAGCTCTCAGCAAGGGCGTATTCTGAAAGACCAATCGCTCAAAATGAATGCCACAGCATCTTCTGCATGAACTGCAACAAGAATCCAAAACTTGAAACATTTTTCTTAACAAGTTCTGATCTCATCATTAAACACGACCAATTCACACCCACATCTCCCATTTGTAGGGAAATGGACCTCCTTAGCACTCTATCTAGCTTTTATGCCTGAGAGCAATTTCCTCTCCACACAAATTGCAGTTCAGTCTGAGCGCTAAGTATTGCTTCCTTTGGGTACCACAGACTACGGCCAGAACGGCCACTGTCCCATCCAAAAACGGCCGCAGTGCCGTGCCGCGTGCCGCAGAGCAGCGCATCGCCTGTCCCAGCAGCAGGCACAGCGAACGCCGCCGGGGCCAGCAAACAAGCGCAGGGAGGTCATTGAGGAACGCCTTCCCCAGGTCAGTGGCTCTGGGATCCCCGAGCCCAGCACCACACCCCGAGCACACGGCCAGGCCGCAGCGCTGCCACCCGCACGGCCGCGCGCACCTCCATCACAACACACCTCCGCTCCTCACAGCGCGGCGCTTCCAAGCAGCACGGTGCGGTGCAGCGCATCACTTCAGAACTGGGAGAGGCACATCAAAGCATTTATGACTCAGGCTTTGTTTTCATTGCTAGATGTTATTTTTACAATATATTTTCTGAAGTCGTTAGTGGAAGATAGATACATTTCATTAAAACTTTCAGCCTTACTCGCACTTCTATTGGAATTTTGAGCCCTGTGCTGACAGCAGCAGCAAAGCTCAATGCCACCCCGTGATGGAACGCTTCAGAAGTGCCTCTCGGAGAAGCGTGTCAGATCCAGTTCTGCGTGCTGCCGTGCCATGCAAACATCGCGTTACACGCTGCTGAAGCTTCCTGCCACAACAGCCACTGCAGCAAGGTCACCTAGAAGTAAAGCTGCTTTTTATCCTGCCTTCTGAAAAAGGAAGCTACATAAAAAGGAAATATTAGCCCTGATTTTTTTTAGATTCCTCAGCTATTTCCTTTGTGCTTTCTGACCTGCCGGAGCACTCTGTGCACCCAACTGAAAGGCAGTGCTGAGCAACCAAACAGAACGACTCAGCTTCTGCACCAAAATCCCACCTAAAGCTTACAAGAAAAGTTGGAAGTACTTTACCTCTACTTGCTTAAATTTCACTTTAGGAAAAATACAGACTGAAAATGGATTACCTGTACAGCTTTTATTTGAATCAGAAAATAAAGCACGAGGCTTCTATATAACAGGAGTTCCCAAGCATGAACACAGGCATCGTTTTGAACTCACCCCAGCTTGGGGCAGGGATGGTCACTGCGCTCTCATTCAACTGTTCTCACCACTAAAATAGGATGCAGTAGTCAGCAGCCTTATGAAGTACACTGGGACACACGCAGCCCACACAGAGGTGTGCTGCGATACAACCTCCCTCCTACCAGTTTGACAAAGCCAGGTTTAGGTGTCAAACCATCTAGAAGGGACAGGGAACAATGGCCTTCTGGTCCATGACTGGCTCTCCTTTATGAAGCTGGCAAATAAAAAAATACGTAGACGGGATCTGTCCAGCTATCAAGTTCTAAATATTTTAGGATGAACTGAAACAGAATCTTGCTGCCATAGATGAGGAAAAGCCACTAAATAGCCGAGCCTGACAGCTGCAGCAAGAGTACAAGCCCCTGTGCGCCCTGAATTCAGAACAGAAGTAATCTTGTGTTCCGAGTGCTGCTGATACTAGAAAAGCAAATCAGGAGTAAGTACCAAACATAACACCCACAACAAAAACCTCCAATGCCATTCTTAACAGCATAAAAATATACCTACATTTTCCATTTCAGTTTATTGGAACTTCTTCATTAGGCTGTAATGCACAGCTGTACTGCGGAGACTGAAAACACGCACAGCACCATTACTTCCTCAGCATCACCAGCTAAAAATCAACAGGCATCTCCCTCTGCAACTACAAACATGCACTGCACCGCCTTCTAGGAAGTCTTACTTCAGTGGAAGTACCTCATCACTAAGCCTTCTGAACAACAGGGAATGTTGAAAATGTTTTACAGATGTAGCCCTTAAAAAAACAGTAATAAAATAACATTTTCAAACAGTTAACCAAAGGTCTGTACCGCGAACAAATGCCTATTTCCCTACTTAAACAAGGAAGGATCATCAAACCACCTCACTGCTTTTGGGCAGCTGACGAATGGACTCAGGTAACACCTGCTGCACGAGGGCCATCCCTGCGCCCGTTCTGCAGTCACACCTGCACGCAGAACAGCAGCTCTGTAGAAATACTTTACATACGCCGGTTTAGAGAAGAAAGACCAAAGCTGCTTCAGGTTTATGTTAGGGAGACAGGAAACAGCACCTCCGTGCTGAAGCCCAGGGCCTCAGTCCCGTCTGCTTCTCAGGCAGAAAAAAAATTCCACCTTGTGCGCAGCCTGGTCCTCCTTGCAGCAAAGGGCTGTGCTGTGCCCCAGCACCACGGCCATCAGAACTTACACCAAATACTTTGAAACTCCTTAAAATATGAACTTATTACTACCAGCAGTTTCTTAACAAGCTCAGATGAAAAACAACAATGAAGAACACAAAGCCAGGGCTTGCAGCGAGCGCTTCTTTGGGTCTGCAGTTCTGTACAGACTTCAAACGCTGCAGAGAGAAGCAACAGGAGGAGGGGAGATCTGCTTTAATGCAATGCCTTTTAATGAAAGTTAGGAAGGGAACATTCCTAATGGCATCCAGTTTTTATACAAGCTTTCTCAACTGAAGGTAATCATATCTCAAACTACATATGGGGAGATTAAACCATAACCTACATAATAAGGGGCTTCTTCCATTAAAGTATATCATCACTGTTTAAGCCGCCACACGTTTGTACTGGATTAATATTTCTATTCTGACAGTCTTTCAAACAGCCCAGACTTAACTGGGTTAGGCAGCGAGGTTTCTTTGCTAAGTGCAGAAGAGCCATTTCTGTGATCTCATCACTGCATCAGCCTTCCCATGACTTCAGTTGTAACATTAAAAAACACTACAGAGCTACAGTACATGACACCGAAAGTGAACATTTCCAGAGGAGAAAAGAGACCACTTTATTTTTACAAATTCCTGGAGCTGTCTGAAATGAGAACTGCCCTAAAACGCAGCGCAGCCTCCTGGTGCTACCGCGGTCTAATTCCGCCCAGACCACTGAAAGTTCTGAAAAATACATTAATAACTCTAAATCACTATTTGAAACATCTTAATCGACTTTGAATGCGCTGTACAAGGAACGGGGTCTGTTCTCACACGCACAGTCAACTGCTTCTTTCTGCACCAGCTGAAACCTTCAAGCAGTCTTCAAGGGTAGCTCAACGCAGAGCGCTGCAGGAGCCGAAGTGTCAGAATTGAGCGCAGATGGGCAAAACCGGCACTAGCTTGGAAAAATGCATGCAGTCCTTGGTTAATCCATAAAACTATGCTTGCCATTCATTGCAGGCCCAGAGAATCATGCACACAAAAGCAGATTTTGGTTAAAGCGTCATTTATAACAATAAACAAGAGTAGACAAGAACAAACTGGTCTGCACTGATTTTGGATGTTTTCAGCGCAGATTAGCATTCCCTCAGCTCATTGTTCATCTGTCTTAAAATGAATGAAAAGATCGTCTGTAAGTTTTGGTGAAAGATGGTTACATTTTCCTCCTCTGTAAAAGAAGGAATAAACCTTGAAAACATTTGTCCTCCCCCCCGCAGAAAACAAAGCAGAACAGCTCACAGCTCAAAACAAACACAGCTCCCCTTCCTTACTCAAACAGGAGGACAGCACAACGCGGAGTGGCGTTCTGGCTCCCTCAAAGCTGAATGAAAAGGTCCCGCATGTAGCAGGGCAGACACAGCCTGCGAAGGCTCAAAAACGCACTATCATCACTGAAATGACATGCGCTACATTCAGCACATCTTGATTAATTACAAACTTAATTTTCAAATGAGCGATCAAAGACATAACAAGTCGGTAGCTTAACAAGCACATGACTGCCCAGTAATGACACAGAAGCAAGCAGCTACAAGAAGCATGTAAGTACCACCGATTCAGAATTCGTTTAGCAGCAGAAAGCTGCCCCTTGAGGATTCTTTTAAGAACAGAGACACTTTTCCACCCCAAAGATCACTGCCAGGCGAGGCAGAGGAAACTGCGCCTTAAAAGGAAACCAAATTGAGACCCCTGAGCTGAAATTAATAAACGAGTGTGAAAACCTCCGATAAAAAGTAGACATTACTGTCTCATGCTCGTCTCACTGCTCCACTCACCAGTTGATACAGCGTAAAAAAAACGTGCACTGGTTAAAGAGAAGCATTCAATAAACTGATTAAAATACTGCAAATAGAGCCCATCCTCAAAACTATCCAACGACCACAACACCAGAACTGCATTTGTTGTCGATTGTCCCTGCAACTCCAATATTATAGCATCTCAAGAACCAGAGCAGCTTCCTTCCTGTCAGCAGAGGATTCCTCCCACAAACCTTTCTGCAATTATTCCGTAAAATGTGCAGAAAAATACTTCTGTTTAAAAAGCTCAAGTTCTTAACTCCTAACAGATGTTGGCAAGCCCAGTTCCACAATATACATAACAAAGCAAACGACAAAGCCTTGGGCCTTTTAACACCAGTACACAAAAAAACATATTCTAGCAATACTGGGAAAATAATCAGTACCATGCCTTTAAAGCCTATGGAGAAAATGATCTATGATTCCAGATAAGGCGGGGTGTGTGTGTGTGTGTGTGTGTGTGTGTGTGTGTGTGTGTGTGT
>JACDJE010000010.1:848353-895499 GCA_016647715.1 Pavo muticus | reverse complement strand
CTGCGCGGCCCTCGGCACGCTCCACGCCTGCGCCCCGGCTGCGCCTGCGCCGTGGATTGGGCCGGCCGTGCGCGGAGGGGCGGCGCGGGGTTGGGCGCGTCTGGAGGTGGACACGCCTTCCGCGTGGGTCGGGAGGGGGTGTGCGGTTCGGTTTCATTCTGCTTGGATGTTACGTGCAGGCTGGATTGCATAGCTGGTAATGTTTTAAAGAATAAATAAAGGTTCTTTAATAAATTAGCTTATTTCAGAGTAACGGCTTTTGTTCCGGCGCAAGCCCTCGCTGCACAACGCTGTCATTTCGCACCGCTCGCTCCCGGTGACTCGGGAGGAGGTGCGGACGGGACAGCGCAGCTCCTCCCCGGGCGGGCAGCGGCACTCACCGCCGGTGGCAGTTATGACAGTATAAATAAATGCACGAACTGAGGTAGGACCTACCGAATGAGAATTAAAATTGGCAGATGCGTAGGGAAGAACTGAGGAGTGAATGGGCTGAAAAATAAAGCTGAACTGGCCGGCAGCGCCCCTTCCAGCCGTGCTGGCGCGGAGCGGCGCGGTGCGGTTCTGCTCTGCTCGGCCGGGCCTCGCCTTGGAGATTTGTCCTTACCGCAACACATCAGTATCAGCAATATGACATGAAACGTACCGAGGTGACTTTCCCTGTAAATAATGAGCAGTGACGTTCCTGTAGTTCCAAATTTCAGAATGTGAACAATTCCGCTGTGTTCTAGCAACAACATCATACAACTTTATACCAAGATGAAAACTGACTACAGATGTTTTAAGAAAACAGTTGCTTGAAGAACAAATAGTTTTCTCTCTGCACCACTCGTGGTACCATCAGGAAATGCTGAACGCGTCCTGACATAAATGGTGGTGTCTGACTGCTAAGTGCACTGCGTCCTGCGTCGCTCATCGGCCACGTACAGCAACCGGATGATTGATTCCTTTGCATCAGAGTGCACACAGCGGTCAGCACCGAATATCTCAAAAAGGTTCTTAAAACTAAATGTTGGATTATGTTCTAGAAAAGATTTCTACTGTATTTGTTAAATATATTTATATCCAAATCAAACCTACACGATATGTGTGCATCCTTGCTAAGTATCTAAGTGTCCCATAGCAATCCTGAAGGAATAACAGCTACCTGAGGCAACACAGCCACAGTCTTCACAGGGATCTCTGCACCCTGCCGAAATCAAAATAATAATAACTAATTTGGGGGGGAGGGAGGAGGAAAGAAGTAAGGCTTCAGCTGACTGATACTCATATGAAAAACATATCTCAAAAAGACAAAAAAATAGGGGTGATGAGATTATCTGAGACAGGGGCATCTTGGGAACTCTTGACTTCAGCAGGAAGACTTCTTCCCCTCACAATTGAGTAAACCAAACAAACAGTGCTTCTTCCTGTTTCTCAGGGTGTTTTTCCCAAAGCAGATCTGTTCCCTAAAAGCAAACATGACTTGCTGCAGCCTTCCCAGATCTCGGGGAGGAGGGGCGCCTCAGAGGCTGACCGGTGATGCTGGGAATCCTCAGTGCTTCCCTCAAACTCTTTGGAAATTTCCAGCCAGTATTTGGTCACAATCACTCCTCCACAATGTTCTGCTTCCTTTTAGTTGTTTTTCCTTTCCTTCCTAGGTCCAGTACCAAGTGCTCCAAATCACATTATCCTAAAAATCCCTACCCTAGAAAAAAGCACAGCATCTCTACTGTTAATTTTGGTGTAGGACTTTGTCTGCTGGACACATGAAAAGCAGCACGATTTTGTCCTCCAGCAGGCAGACACGTGGCAGTCTCTGACTGCTAGGTACATGCTGTTTGAAGAGCAATCACTGCAAGGTCCCTGACTGCAGATGAATTCTGAGTTGTGGTACCATTTCTCAGCAGATTTTGGCATTCTGGTGTTTCTTGATTATTCTGGTAGGGCTTTTTTTAAGATATTTTAGTTTAATACACCTTCTTAAGCTTGTATGTAAACTCAGATAAGAAATTACAACCTAATTCATCCACAAAAATACCCCCCTGTTTTGTCAGGCTTTAAAGTGAATGTCGATGGTTTTTCCTCACTAAAAATTTCCTTTTGTGGCTGTCAAAATGACAATAGTGGGAGGGTCACACGTAAGAGGAAAGTCCCCCCTTTGTCCCCTGCTGCCTCTCAGCACAGGCTTAGGCTTCGTAAAACCTAAAGAGCCAAGCAGCTTAGCAAGAGCTGCAAACCTATCCACGTGGGAACAGGCCCGCTCGTGAAACTTCCAGACAGCCATGACTCTAGTGTAGTCAAGAAATGCCCCTTGAATCACTTCCTTGGAGGTATTCTGGCACTTCTGCTTTTTGCCTGAGTGAGAGGATGGGGAATCAGACGAGCAAACCAAGGCACGCAGAGAAAACAACCTGACCAGATCTGCCTTGCCCTGTAAGTCACGTCTGAACTCAGTTCCTGATGGAGAGGGTGTCATTCTAGGGGAAACGGGCCAACTCTGGGACCAGTGGCAAAAATATTTTCCTACTCCTTTCAAGCGCAGTTTGTTAAGCAAACAAACTTCAGTTAAACAAGGGAGAAAGGCAGGAAGAAAAGGATCTGCCAAGATTTTGGTACAAGGTGACAATATCTCTAAGCTACAAACTCAGCAAACACGGATTTTCATCTAAGAGCTGGCAGGCTCCCAACGAAAGCTGCACAGCCTGTCCGGCAGCGCTGCCAGTTGATCTCCACTGAGACGACGGTTTCCATCTCCACGAGGACGTTGCTCCAACGCATTTGTCCATTAGAGGGCATTATAGGCCACCAAAATCCCTGAAGTTCCAGGCGTAGGAAAATAGTCCGTACTCATTTTTGTTCGATAAATGAATGGTGGTTTTGCATTCCTTCCATGACATTTACCTTATTGTCTCATCTGAGATGTGCTGTATAGATTTCAAAATGCAAAGAAGCTCTCTCTGATGGATTAAACATGGATTTTATTCTGTATGTTGCGCTTTCCGATTTCTCCCTGGCTCCAGTAGGATCAGTTAAATCTGAGGAGAGAAAGCAAATGAACTAACTATCTTAATGGTAACCACAGAATAAGGGATTGTAATTTAGAGAAATTTGAGGTTGGATACAGAATATTCATACCAGAATTTTTATGCCAGATAGTCTAATCATCGCGGGATAATTAAAACTGAAGCACATTATTACACAGTAAGCCTATGCTGCTGTTGCCCTCAACATGGACCTGACCCTCCAGGGAGGTGGGCGCTCATTAACCTACTTTGCAGATGTGGTCTTTTCTCACTCTGGGGTAGTCTTGCAGCTCTGCGGCTCCACAAATTTCCTAAGTATGATCGTGTGAATTAAAAGCAACAGTGAAACACAGAAGTCACTTCTGCCTTACTTGCAGTACTAACAGAAATTGAGAAACAAGAAGAAAACATTCCAAAGCTGCAAAGGGCGGGGGAAAATGCCAAGCTCTTTTGAGAGTATGTAGTATGACAGGAAAAGCCAGCTCCAAAAAAAGAGGAGAGAGAAGGTAAGAGGAAAAAACACCTCTTCCTAGCTCAGCAAGAAGGGGAAGGAAAAGGTGAGGTCTCGATTCTTTTTTTCTGTTATACCTGTCAAGCACGTGAGCTTCCCCCAGCTCAGTTCTCTGGGGGAACTACACTGTGGGCATTTTGCTGTATTAGACTGGCAGAACGGACCTGGCCAACTCATCTCTTCCTCCCATACACAGAAATAGTTATACTGCTCTCAAAGCTTATTTCTAGTCTGGAAAGCAAAAATATTACACAGTCCTGTGCACTTCTACAGCAGTGTAGGTATTGCTTTTGTCAGAACATTCACTTACACACAGGTTGAAGTGTAAAAGGAGGGACCGCTCCTAAAACCCAGATCCTTTACGTAAGGTGCTGTACAAATACAGATTTAACTGAAATCCCTTCTTTGCAGCCTTAACTGATGAAACATGCCAAAGTCGAAAGGGCAAACAGAGCCCAGTGTGACTCACTCTGTTGTCACAGCCAGGCAGGAGCGCAGCACTGAGCAGTGCCCATGCCCATCCTGTGAGAGAACTCCAGCTCCTCAGAACCTCAGAGAACAGCTTAAATGTCTCTAGGAGAACATTAGCTTGGTGCTTAGCAGTTTAAGTGAGGAAAAACACCAATTAGTAGCTTCTAATTTGGATGATATAGCACAAAAAGAGACTTTACCCACTTTTATTTACAACTATCATCAAGATCTACCCTCACATTTTCTTATTACTTGCCTGCGCCAGCAAACTTTACTTTTCTGGAGCAAGTGCATCTCCGCCCCACCACTTGGTGTCCAAGTGCCCTGGATTAAAACTGCCTCGAGTTTGCCTACCAGGACTGCTATCAGCCTTCTAATTGCACTGTAAACCGAGCCTGGTGACAGAGGATGCTTACGCCGCGTGGCGTTGTGTCAGTGCACGACAAAGCCTCACCACATGATGCTACAGCATTACATCTTCAATGCTGTAATCTTCTGTCTGTGCGAGTACAAAGCGCTCGAACCATCGGAGTGAGGATGCGTGACTGCAGAGCGGAACTTACAGCCTCAGTTCTACAAAGTGTATTTCTAACACGGTGTTACTAGATCAGGATACATATGTATTTCCTTCTCCTGTCAGGATATAGACTTCAACTTCAGGTCTGGCAAAAAAGCCTCTCTTTCTTGTGTCTTTATTTAGCAGCAGCCTTTTCCCACCGAAACTCCTGTGACCAGGCATGCACAGCACCAAAGAGGCAGCAGCACACTGCTGCTGAGATGAAACTTTCAGCTGCAATTACTGTGCTCTGCAGCAGTAGATCCACCTGCAGGTCTGAGCATGCACAGCTCATCTCCCCGTGTGCGGCCCCACATGGCATCTGGGAAAGAGGAAAACCGCTCCCCAGATCCTGCTTTATCTCAGTGAGGAACCCATTGCTACTGTCACCACTTTATTACTATGCATTTTCTATACAGTTTGTGACTTCCAAGGAGACATAATGAATGTGTAACAAGAAATCTCATCAGTCTCTTTTGGGAAACACAGACATACAAAATAGTTGCTGGGTAAACATGACTGCCCACTATGCTGCTTGCATGATGTGTTTATTACATGTTAACTTCTGGGTTTTCAGTACTAATGGCAACACTGAGCTCTTACTTTCTGTGCTATAGAGCTGCTGGAATAGAGCACATAATTACATCCAGTCATTCTTCAGTACTCAGATTACAAAACCAGACTTCTGTGCCAGGCCTTCAGGAAGTAAGATGCGGGAGGAATTACACAAATGACCTGCAATCACATTAATGCAGAGAGCAGGGCCTTCCCTTAGAAGCGCTCAGACTCACTGGGGTGACGCACCCGGCTGATCCCAGGGCCAGGCATGGAGAAGAAAGCAATGCAGGAAGCAAACGGCAACGCAGTGCTGGTGCCTCTGTGTGCAGGTCTGTTCAAACCAAATGCAATGAAACGAAGCCTTCAGCATGGAGGCAGCTACAAAGTATAAATGTGCGTGCACTACTGTGCTTTATTCCTATAATTTCAGCAGTGAGCTGTGCTCACCCAGGGCCCTTCTACACAGCTACAATTCTACCTGCAATAGGAGTAGTCTGTGTGTATATATATATATATCTGCTTTTGCTGCCTGGACTGTTTTACTCAATCACTGCAAAGTGATTGCAGGCCAGCACTCAGATCTGTACAGATCCAGCTAGATGTCAGATCTCATCACATGCAGTATTCTGAATGTGCCTGCCCGGAGAAATCCTGCGCTCAGATCTGCAGATGCCTTTGTGGGAATCTCCCTACAAGCAGCAGGAATACACGTTCCTCCAAACAAATGCTGCTTTTGTTTGCCTAACTACCTGTCCTTACACTGAGCAAACACAGGCTTGCATTCTATAATCTAAGAGGCTGCATTGTGGATAGGCCTGTTCCCATTTTCTCCTTTTGTTCTTACACCTATTTCCAAACATTTTTAACAGGCCATCAAAAATGGGAGCTAGGAGAGATTTTAAGAAATTCCCTTGTCCAACCCCCAGCAGCAGAGAACCCCCATTGCCCCCAGACTTCACCCTCTCTGTAACCCTCTGCACACTTCCTGTAGCAACAGGCCTGGACACAATCCAGCCCAACATTTCCAGGCTCAGCTCCCCACCAGCTGGGCCCACCTCTGGTCTATGAGCAAACATGCTTTATCAGTGAGCAACCTGCTCTTTCCCAACCCAGCCGCAGCAGGAATGCAGCCTGCTCCATTTCCAGGCAGAAGCTGTCAGACACAACCTTACAATGCCCCAGTATGCCGACTTTTTCTGCTCCTATTAATTGATCAGTCTGCTTTGCAAAATGTAGGTATTCAATTATTTCATTTTTTCTTTTAAATCCAACTTGCTTTCTACAAATTTAATTCACGGAAAACGAATGTGACAAGGACACCCTTCATGTGACTGATTTTCCCTCTGCTTGCACAATCCTGTTCATCCAGTGCCAGAACACAGACTTCATCAAAAGCAAAAAATATTCTCCTTGTTGTGAACGCGTTCAGCAGTTTATTGCTGACTACAGTTTAGGTCAGCATGAATCACTGCATGCTTTTCTCCCAGACCAGATATTATTTTTTAAAAGTGATACCTTTTTGTATCCGCACAAACGTGTTTGGAACTGGCACCATTCAGAGTATTCCCTGCTATCTCATTATCACACTCACAGCCAGCCAGGACACAGCCCTATTTCGACTGCTACGTGACTGCTTTGGCATTCCTCTGGTCTCACATCAGCTTCCCAATGCTGGCCCCTTTGGGTCCATTCCTCATCACAAAACAATTCAGTATTCAAATACAGTATTTTGCAACTCTCTTAAGAATTAGTATCCTTATCTCAAAGCATTATGTTACTTCTTCCAAACTGGGTGGTTTTATTTAAGTTTGGTTTAAGGCTGGACTTAGAGAGTTGCCCAAATTCACCTGGGAAGCATGTAGCAATGTCAGGAAGTAGTTTTCTGACCGCATCCCATCCTTTGGCCAGAAGGTCTTCTATCCTGTCCAATTTTAATGGGATAGTTAGAACAATGTTTATAACCCTGGTTATAATGACAGACCTGGCGTTTTGCACCTGTAAATAATCAGATATAACAGCAGACCAGAGTTCAGGAATTTAAGCCAAAAGAATGGAAAAGCGTTCAGTAACATTTTGCCCTGTGCACTGGAACAGAAAGTCACTGCAAATCACCAGGAGAGCACAGCACTGTGCTGCTCTGCAAGAAGCCTTCATCTGCAAGGAGCCTTCGAGCAGCTGAGGCTGCAGAAGTCAACCACAAAGACAAAGCAACCAGAGGAGGCACAGAAAGCCAGCACACTGTCTTAAGGGTTTGTGAGGAAAGGAGAGCAATCGCTGCGCAGCAGAGGTCAGACAGCTGAGGCTGTGTTGGCATATATCAGCTGCAGACGCAGCAGACCCGACGGAGACTGCCTTGCTCTGTCTGCAGTACAAGGACCCTCTTCCACTGTCATGGCTTAGGGCAGTCCAAGTTCAAACCTCTCCTCATGACCTTCAGCCATCTGAGATAATAGCTCTTGTCGCTTTGGTGGTATATTTAGCACAGATGTTCCTGAAAGTGCTCCCTCACAAGGTGCAACATCCAGGGCCAGTGTACAAAGGAGGAATAATTATTATTCCAAATAATTATTCCAAAGAAGGAATAATTCAAAAGCTAAAGTGAATAAAGCTGGAGCTCTGTGTAGCTACCCACAGTGAAAGCGTCAAGTTCACTACGCACAGAAAGCCATCTGCTCTATTTATTGTAACAGAAAGATGTGGTCTAAAAATGATACAATCCCTAAGAGACCAAAAGAATGCTGAGAAAAAAACAATCTCATCTCTCTGATATTCCATCTGTGCAGCTTTTCCCCACAATACGCCTTTAGCAGGCCTCTACAGATTAACCCCTTAGATACCAGATGCATCAATTTACAACCATCTCTGGAAAACTAACGTCTAAGCAACAGAGCAATGGGGGAAATGCCAGCTCGGAAGTACAACGTGGAGGCAGCCTCACCCCGTGTGTGAGGTGAGTGTGGGAAGTCAGACGTTGCTCCTGGTGCTCCACAATGACCCTGAGAAATGGCCTTGTCTCCTGACTGCTCTGCCAGCCAGTTGTCTCTGTTTAGAATGCAGGCTCCTCAGGGCCAGCAGTCCCATTCCAAGAGCTGAGCTGTGCCAATATCACTTGTAGACATCAGGCAAAGAATGACACGTACATGAGATGAAATAGCTGAAAGTGCACCAGCCACAGCAGGGTGGCAATAAGGGTGGCAGGGAGAGACTGAGATGGGCAAAGACTGCCTCGAATTGTTAATATTTATAGTACGTGAGTATGTGAAATCGCACAGCCTGGTACACAAAGTCTCATACACTCCCGTAAGTCACTTGCAGGGCTGTGGGGTGTTTCTATGTATCTGTTTTTTGAGCCCTGTAGCTCGTGGGGCTGTTACCTGGACCGCCTTCGCTTTCTTCAGAACTTTACTTGTATTTGATCACTGCTTGGAAGATCTGTCAACCTTGGGATGTAGGTTACTTTCACCGACATGTCTTCAAAGAAGAAGGAATTTTTTGTCCAGTTCACAAGTGCTCTGGGTATACAATTCTCAGAACTTTTGAAAATACCTTTTTGCTACATTTGATACATTTTCTCAAGGGTCAGTTAATCCATTCTTGCTACACGTTTTTCCCCATAAGGAAGATCACCACTGGAGCCTGCGCAGCCGAGCCCCTGCGCCTCGCGGAGCACAGAGGAGCCAGGCAGGAGCCCAGAGCTATGCTGTGCCCACAGCCAAGATTGAGGCAACCGCACAGCCTCTCAGGGGGGCCTGGATTTTCCCCTGCTTCCCCAGGCCCCCACACCCACAGTCAGTAAAAAAGAGCTTTCCAGGGTATGCTGTGGCAGTGAGGGCAGCTCTCTGTGCTGGGGTGCTGACAGCACTTCTCTCTTTGGCCAACACAATGTTCTGCTGCTCACCATTCTCTCTGCTGCAATCCCTTTTTCTCTTCAGCCCACGCTGCCCTCTTCCTCCATCCTGATTTTTTCTTTCGCCTTCCCTCCTCCTACAAACTAATGCTGAACTTTCTCCAACCCAAGGAGACGACTCAAAACAAACAGCAGCTTGTGAATTATTAACAACGTGGACTATAAACAGTATATTTTAATGACAGTTAGACCACCCAGATGCATGCACTACGGCACAGACCAGCCACCTTGACCTTCCTGTCACTGCCCATAACTGTCTCCTCAGCTGCTATTTGGCAGGTGTACTCCACAAAACAGTGACTGAAGAGGAGGGCCAGAACTCCTGGGCCTGACCATGGGCTCTTCTAGGACTTTGCTGTCATGCATTGACTGTGCTGAGCTGGCTCCCAAAGGTTGGTCTGTACAACCCAAACAACCACAGATAACAGAAACATAACCTTTCTGGTCCCCAAACAGAAAATCCTTGTTGGGATGGCTTGCACAAACTGAATGGGGATCTGCATATTAAGCACAGCATGAATGGAAACTGTGATCAATATTCACTTCTGATCTGTACCAGGATTCATTAACTGGAATGAACAGCCTTTCTGTGGTGGAAGCCTTTCAGCAGAAAACCATAGCAATGGAAAGGAAACACAGCAAGCACTCCACTGAGGGTCCTGCAAGTGCCTAGAAGGCAGAAAATGCAGGAAGCAGACACCTGGGCTCATTCTACAAATTCCAGGCAGTATGACAAATGTATAAAGCCCAATTTGTATAAGAGCAGCATGGTTCCTTGTTTGGGATACACTCAATCTATTAGAAAGTGACTGAGTCAAAATGACTGCCTCAAAGCTGACTGAAAAATACAAATCATACAAATTAGTTAAAAATTTCAGAGAAGAGATGAAACAAGTGCAATGTGTTAAAGTAGATTCATCAAGTCAGTACACAAGAATGTCGAATAAATAGATCCTGGTGCCTTAGCAGCTGGGGAAAAGCTCCGTAACCTGGATCTTAGGAAGTACTTCAGGCAGACAGAAAACAAAAGTTCTCTTTCATCTGTAACTGCTTATAACAATGTGTGGAGCCTCAATGGAGTAAGATGGCACTGAACTTATTAGCTTCCCAGCTGAACAGCGCTGTGCAGACTTGGCAGCTGCATCCACAAGGGAGGATAATGGAAAACACATAAATCAGCCTTGAGTCATCTGCACAGTCCTGCAGGCCCTTGCTACATGTGACTGTGTGGGGTATGCACTGGTGTCACCCTCGATTCCACAGTTATGCCTCACCATTAGCCCACAGCGAAAACCATCTGAAAAGTCATCCAGCTTGCTGCACTTACACGGCAATAACTAAAGCAAGGGCTCTGAGAATGGGAAGTGTGATTTTTTCTCTGAGTTTTGACTGATTTTTAGAACTACACTTTTTACCAGCTATAACGGGTCACTCAGCAGCATGCAGACAGAACCCAGCTTTCTGCCTCTTCTGTCCGGGCTCCAAACATGAGACAAAAGCCCTGCCAGCCGGGTGTGAAGGGAGATGTTGTAATGTCTCCCAGACAGTCTGTGACACCAAACAATTTCCAATGAACTTGCAAAAATCTGGGAATTTACCTATCACAATTTGTGTCCAAAAGGCACAAAATGCGGAATGGAAAGCTCAAGGACTGGCAGCTGGACTCCAGAGCTGTGGTGACTGAATAACAGAGTGACTGCTAGAAGGTGCCTTACAGCAGCCTACCCTTTATTCCTGTGTCATACGAAGACCACGCTAAATGGGCTAACCATCTCTTCCGGTCCTCAAATCTATTACACAACTGAACAGAAGGCACGCTGAGGAAGAAGGACAAACTACTGAAGTAGTCCTTACAAGAATATCAAAGCTTACAGGAATAATAAATTGGCAAACACTTTGCTTCTTTTTAAAAAGCGAGAGAGCCAGTATCATGGCAACACTCCCACACAGCCATGTAACCTGACTGCTATCTTCCATGGCTGTAACGGCCCTCGAGGTAAGCAAACAGAACCCAGCCAGGTGAGGCTCAGGCCCCGAGGAGAAATCTCATGACATGAATCGCCTCAGCTATGAGAGGGCCCGGTTCAAACATTCTACTCTTATGAGTAACTCCAAAGCAACTCTTTGTAATATTCACTGGCTACAAATCTGCCTTGCTGTGCAAAGCTGGTGAAGGCTTTTCCATCTGCAGGCAGCAAAGGACTGATAGAGCAGGAGCTGCATTATGCTGCTAGGGAGTAGTACAGTGCAAGCTGGTGTTACAGTGAGCTGATAGAGTACCAGACAGACACTGAAACAAAACCACATCGAGACTGAGATGGCCTCAGGGTCACCCAGTAGTTTATGGGCAACTCTATCAATCTTAACTATAAACTAAAAACTTAAGCATAAACCAGATCTTGCTGGATCTAGACACTGAATAGTTTTACAAAGAAATGTCAGGAAAGCAGGAACCTTCCCAGCATTTTCCACCCTCTGGGCAGGGAAAATGGAATCAGGTGCACACATCGGTATGGTACATACACTGCAATGCACTCATACAAGTATTAGCATGCTTGTTAGTTTACGGGTTGCCTTGCAGTCCCATGGTCACAGACATCAAGAACGCCACAGTTTGTCTCAAAAGATAATGAGACAACTGCTGTGTGAGGCGCTGTGTGAGGCACTGAGGAGTGTCATCAGATGCTGGCCAGACAGCAGAGCCATGCAGGAATGTTTCTGATCAGCCACACCAGCACACTCCGCTGTAACAGGGCCATCTGGCTGCAACAGGTTCCTCTGTGATCCTCCCGACTGTGAGAGCCCCATGTTCGGGGGAGCCACGTTCCCAAGGTTTAGTCCATTACTGCAATTAGGGCGTGGTATCTTTTGGCATAGGTGGGACTGAGAGACGCTGCTAAAGCGGGTGGCAACCGCAAGACACCGCGCCGCCTTGCTGAAGCAATTGCAGGCGATCTTTTTTGCCCAGACATAATGTGAACACATCCAGGGGACTTTCGGGGCTGCGACCACCGCTAGGAAGGTGTGCTGGCTTCTGCAGGGCTCAGGGTCGAGCTCGGCAGGGCAGCGAGAGCTAAGGCGGTTCGGGATCCAAGAGGAGCCCGGCCAGAGGGGACGGAGCGCTGCAAAGACCCAACGGGCGGTGAAAACGCGGAGCTCGCGGCCGGGGACCCCCGCACAGAGCGAAGAGAGCCGGAGGGACGGAGAAAGGGACGGAAAGAAGGCAGGAAGATGAGCGCCCGCGCCCGCCCCCGCCCGCAGGGCGAGGCCGCCGCTCCCCGCCCCACACTACTCCCCGCGCCGCCGCCGCCATTTTGTCTCAGTGCCTGCGTCTTCGGCGAGCGGTGGTCGCTGTAGCTGCGTTGCGCCTGGCCGCAGGTTCCGCTCCGCGCCCGAGCCGGTCCGAAGGGCGGCCCCGTAGATGGCCAGCTTTCCCCTGAGTGTTAACGAGAAGCTCATCGGTGAGAGCGACGCGGTTGGTCGGGCCGGCTCTGCTCGGGCCTGGGAGGGGTGGGCGGCCTCATCGGGAGTGGGTACCGGACCCTGCGGCTGCTGCTCGGCCTTCCCGGCCCCTGGACCCCGGGCGCGGAGCGGCTGCTCCGTGTTGGGGCCGGGGCCGCGCTGCCGCCCCTCGCTGCGCGGTCGGGCCGTGTCGGGGAAACAGAACGCCTTTGTCCGTGGGTTTTGAAACGAGACGGCGGCTTTCAGCGGACCGAAACGCACTATTTCATGACAGGCTTCGTTCGGCCGCAGCCGCTTCTGCCATTCGTGGGCAGGACCCAGCGGGGCTACGCAGCTTCTTCCCTTAACTATGGAGTATTTGGGCAGGCTGGAACATCGTGACAGCCAGGACCCGGCCTCTCGCAGCTCAGGCTGCTTCTCTTGTGACAATGAGACTCCTCCGCAGCTGCTTTACAAGTGATGAATTAGCAATTAAGTAACACACTGCCTGGTTCCTCGTAACATCTTAAAATATGCTTAATTCATTTTGAAATGGAATTTCCTCTTTGTTTCTCCTTTCAGCACGGTCGCGGGCTGTTGGAGAGCTCTTGGCCCCCACTTCTCCTTTCGACAAGAAGTGTGGACGTGAGAACTGGACTGTTGCGTTTGCTCCCGATGGATCCTACTTTGCTTGGTCGCAAGGACATCGTATAGTGAAGCTCGTCCCCTGGTCCCAGTGCCTTACTAACTTGTAAGATAAAGCTACGTGGCTTTCAGTTAGCCTGAAGAACTTCGGGATTTCAAAATAGGAGATAACTCTTCATAGAGTTCCTCTTGTATTTTTTTGTTTTGCAGCTTGTCGCACGGCACAAAGAATGTTGCAAATTCTGCCAGTACAAGGCTTTCAAGACAGAACAGTGACGGCAGTCAGAGAAATAAGCCCTGTGAACATATAATAGACTGCGGTGATATTGTCTGGAGTCTTGCGTTTGGGTCTTCAGTGCCTGAGAAGCAGAGTCGCTGTGTGAATATAGAATGGCATCGTTTCAAGTTTGGGCAGGACCAGCTTCTGCTTGCAACGGGCCTGAACAATGGGCGCATCAAGATCTGGGATGTGTACACAGGTAGCGTGGGGGAGGGGAAGCTGGCATTTTGGAGGCACTTTACGTGGTAGTGACATCTTTGGTACAAAGAATGAATAGTTTACAGAATTTTGATTGGGAATTGAACGTTGAATACAAATTGATCTAAAAAAGAAATCATGAGCTGCAACTGGAAATGTACTGTACTGGGAGAGGAAGGAACTGACTGAGGTTGTACTTTGAGATGTAAGTGGTGGGAGATGAGGCCTTGGCGCTGCAGAATGGTTCCATACGTGATGGACTTAATGCACATTAGTTGTTCACACCAAAATCTTGTGCTGGATTTTTTAGTTTTTGTATATTTTGAAACAAAGGGGACTTTAAAAACAAGAGGTTACTTTCTGTATCAGTTTCATCTGAATAAAGTACAGCTCTTCATTTTAAATTGTGGTGTTTTCGTGTAACAGGAAAACTCCTCCTTAACCTGATGGACCATACAGAAGTTGTCAGAGATTTAACGTTTGCCCCAGATGGCAGCCTGATTTTGGTGTCTGCATCCAGAGACAAAACACTGAGAGTGTGGGACCTGAAAGATGACGGTATGTTTTCAGTTCATCTGCTGTAACACAGGGGAGAAGTACGCATGTACTCTATTGCTATTAACACAGGTCAGGATTTCTTAAAAAAATAATTTAAAAAATTTCTCCTATTGATCATTTACTCGGTACGTTCTCTGAAAATTCTCTGCATATACCCCAGAGGTACAACCTGGATTGGACTGACTTAAAAGAGTTCAGGAGGTGACTTCTTTCAATAGGGAAATAAGGCTCAGAGGCTGTGTGGGAGAATTTTCATCTCTGTGCAGACTGACACTGCATGATTTTGGGAAGAGAAGAACATTTTACAGAGCTTTTCAAATTGAATCCGTAACATTTAATGGAAATTGATTTTTTTAATTATTACGTATCTCTTATTTTTAGGAAATATGATGAAAGTGTTGAGAGGACATCAGAACTGGGTGTATGGTTGTGCATTCTCTCCAGATTCTTCCATTCTCTGCTCCGTTGGAGCTAGTAAAGCAGTATGTGTCAGAGTTTCTTGTTCATTAAATCTATTGAATTGTGTGCATAATCATTTTAAATCTAAGTAACTGTAAGCTTGTGCTCTGTGTCATGGATTTCTAACGTTTTATGATGATATAAAAGTGCATGAATTTAACTAGCAAATGTTGTGTTGAGACACTGATTTTATGAATTGAACTTGCACTGCTTTTAGTTGGAGAAACTTTCAGCATTCTTTGAGAAGTAATCTTGCACATCTGAACATGCTCGTAGTATAAAATCAATGACTGAAGCTTCCAGTGTTAAAAGATCCAGAGACGAATGCATAAAGCTATTTTATTATTGATTCTATCCTTTCTATCTCCTACTCAATGAAAAGGACTGTTCAAAGTCTGAGGCAGTCATGGTATCTCCCTGCTGAACAAAAATATTTCTGCGTGTTCCCAATACAAACGGCACTCGCGTGTCTAAAAGAACTAGAATGAAGGACAGCATACTGTTTTTCTTTTCATCTGTATTGTAATGCCCTGCTAGAGAACTGAAAGCAGTGCAGGTAAAGCACGTATGCAGTAAGCTGCTTTTCTTGGCACTGAAGAACTAGATTAAGACAGAAAAGGGAATTCAGTCTAGTTACAGGGGCTTTTTGGGTAGTTTAACGAAGCCTATCTATGGTGATTAATAAGCACAATTCAGTAATTGAATACTGCTTTGTATAGATGACTGTTCAAATGCATTTTATGCTTTAAATTATCAGTGCAGTTTTGATTGAGAATAGTTGAGTTTGGGGGCTTGTTTTTTCTTTAATTAGAGCAGATGTAGATGTATACATTGATATCTTTAGGCTGTGTGTTTTCCATAAGCTTCTTGCTTTCCCTGTCACAGGTGGTGGCAGCAATATTGGTGTGATTGAGGTTAAGCTGGCACCACTCACACAGGAGCACAATGGTGTTAGCTGGGCAGAAAGAGTGGCATCTCTGGCTACCAGGCTGGGGGCGAACTTTACCATAGGATGAAGTAACCTTGCATTCGACTGCGAGGTGTACTGTACGTACGCAGGTGCTGGTTGATGTCCACTTTCTGCTTTCTTTCTTTCTTTTTTTTTTTTTTTTTTTTTTTTAATAATTTTCACAGCAGTGAAGCACACTTGACTCCTAAAACCTAGTTTCTAGTTGTATGCAACGCTGGGGTCTTCTGAGAGAAATTGGTTCAGTTTTAGGAAGTATGCGAGGCACTAAGGCCATGTTTGCTTTGGTAAAACATAGGTACTTATCTGAGATGTTTGTTTTTAATCTGCGAGTAAGGGGAAGAAAAAATCAAGGACCCTAGTAAGCTCTTTCAGCGACATAATATCTTGTGCTTAAGATCATATATTTTCTATAAACTTGTGCTGCAGAACAAAGATCATTCATATAAAGTAATTATGCACAATTTTCATTTTGATTTTATATATATATATAATTACAATTGCATGTGAAATCCCAGAATAATATTTTATCATTGTTTATAATACAGTATGCAATTAACTGAGTAAATTGTAATGTTAATGTCTTTTTTTATTGTTGACTTGATTTAAAATGCGTAAATTCTTTCTGATAATATGGTTAGACTTCCCTGTTGTTTTGCCAGAGACGTAACTTTTGGCTGTGAAAATTCTCTTTGCTTGCAGTATCTGTTTCTCTTCCTAGGCTGACGTTGGTGATCCAAGCCAATTGTAAACAAGTGATCTTAAACTCAAAGGGATGCCACTGGAGTAACAATATGTTAACCTTACACTTTCTGTCTGTATATTTCTTAAAATTTTGGTAGTTACTGGAAAGGGGACTGTAGAGTTTAACCCTATTTATTTCTGCATATTTTAATAAAATAGTTTTGTAATACATGATTTTCAGTAAGCTACATGGTTAAATTGTGTTGTCTTTATCTTATATTTTGTCTTATTTTGTTAATAACATTTAACAAGCGAGTTAGAATTTGCATGTCTGCTTTAATTATTTTTTTAAATTTTCATTTTAATCTCGAGTATGACACTGAGCATATTTCTTAATTGTAGTAATTCATAATGCCTGATTTTAATATAATCCTAAATAAGCAGCTATTCTTAAACAAAGTAATTGCTTCATTGCTTCACTGAGCAGAGCTATAACATTAGCTTATTTAATTGCAGGTTTTTCTCTGGGATATGGATAAATACTCCATGATACGAAAACTTGAAGGACATCACAATGATGTTGTAGCCTGTGAGTTTTCTCCTGACGGAGCCTTACTGGCTACTGCATCCTACGATACTCGAGTCTGTGTCTGGGATCCATACGTTGGAGTTATTCTGATGGAGTTTGGGTAAGCGTAGTAGTTAAATCCAGAAATTTACAACAAAGGCATCTACTGAAGATTAGTGGTTTTATTTAGCTGTAACTGATAACTGGACTTGGGAAAAAAAATCTTAGTAGTGGCTGACAAAAATCCTACTACAATGGTAGGACAGTGGAGTTTTTCCTTCTGAGAAAGAGTTTAAAGCACCAGGACTTCAGTGTGTACGGATTAAGGCATTTTCAGTAAAGCTGAAATACTCAGTACCGCAAAAAATACAGTAGATAAATTTCCACTCCTGATTTCATGGCTAAAATGTTCAGTCCGTTTTTTTCTTTCAGCTTAAGTAGTGGTGAAGGAAGGTCTGCCATGGCTCGTAGGTATTACTCTGTTGGCTAAGTGTCTCTCTATCTGCAGGCATCTGTTTCCACCTCCTACTCCAATATTTGCTGGAGGTGCAAATGACCGCTGGGTTAGATCAGTATCTTTTAGTCACGACGGACTACATATTGCAAGCCTTGCTGATGATAAGTAAGTATGGGGAAAGATCTGTTGGACTCCTTTAATTCTTCCCATATGATGTGAACATTTAAAGGCAGTCGGGGTTGGTTTGTTTTAAACTGAGAAGTGACATTTGGTAGTCTTGGTAAAGTCTAAAGTCGGAGTAACGACCGAAAATATAAAAAGAGGAGTTATAGTCAATGAAAAATGTAAACTGAAGTAATAGTGCAGTTAAGAAGCACAGCAAAATGAAAAGCACTCCATGATCTGGTATTCAGTTTCTGCTGCTGTGCAAATCATGTTTTGAAGAGCCGTATTTTAAGCATATGAAGAATGCTTTCTCCAGATGACAGCAAGGGTATTAACTCAGGAAGCTTGAGTTGGTTTCTGTTTGTTTAATTAACACAAGCATTGTTGGGCTTTCCTGTCACGTATTACACTTAGGAGAGATGTTGTAAATCTTCAGGTTATTGCTTTCTGCTACAGAAGGCCACCTTTCAATTTAATTGGCAGAGTTAGAACGGTTGAAGAAATACAAATGATGGTATATATCAGGAATGAAGAAGTCATAATGTTTCAGGCCACACCTGAAATGTATTGTATGCGTATTAAAATATTTATAGAAATTCCCTGAATTTTGCATCAGACCATTTCTTTTTGTATGGAATCAGAGATAACATGAGATAGAACAGACACTGAATTCTGATAACTTACTGCTTCACTGTTCCCTTTGCAGAATGGTAAGATTCTGGAGAATCGACGAGGAGCACCCTGTACAAGTTGCACCTCTGAACAACGGGCTCTGCTGTACCTTTTCTACTGATGGCAGTGTTCTAGCTGCAGGGCAAGTATATGCTCCCCCCTTAAATACTAAAGTGACACAGTTAGTTGTTAGTTAAGCGTTCAAAGGATCTTCAGTCGTAACTTGCAACTCAATGCTTCTGACTTTGTTTTACCTCTGGTGCTGTTTATTTAAACATGCCAGGAATAGCAGTAAAATCTAGAATCTGATAAACTCATTTCTTATCTTCGAGAATAAATAAAATACAGGCCCACAGACGTGGATTGGAGTAAGATCATTAGATAATCGAGGGCAGTCATTCTGTTCTTTTTTCTGGTTTATTTACCAATCCCTTTTTACTGTGCAGGACGCAGGACGGCAGTGTGTACTTCTGGGCAACCCCCAGACAAGTCTCTAGTCTCCAGCATTTGTGTCGCATGGCCATTCGAAGAGTGATGCCCACAAGCCAAGTCAGGAACTTGCCTATTCCATCAAAAGTGGTGGGGTTTCTTTGTTACCAGATTTGAGCAGAGAGAAAGTAAAAATTGTATCAAACTGGCAGGTGGCCCAGCTGCTGAAACTGGCTGATTCAAAGAATCCTCAAACTTTACAGCCTTCATGATTAAAACGCTACAGGCTTTCAAGAGCTATGTAACAGTGATGTCCTAAATATTTTGTCCAAATGCCTGACAGTTAAATTTTTAATATTTATGGAAAATACAGTAGAAGTATTGCTGATGTTCTCAATTTTCTAAAATGTAACTGTGAAAACATGTACATACATAGACATAAGCTGCTACGTGCTGTCAATGTACCTTTAACATTGCTTTTATCATTTTTGATGTGTGTCATGTATATATTGCTTTGGTAGAGCCATCAGATGCATCTGTGCTGTAAAGTGGAAGGATAACTATTATTCTGGGACACTGAGTTAGAAAAAATATTGACATAAGGAAGCTTAACTGCTCTGTATGTATGTACATTGGTTGGAGTTCAGGAAACTGATCCACAGATATGAATTCATGTTAGTTTACTTGATGGAGAGGTACAGCTTAGCTTTTTAGAACAATGTGCGGTGAAGGGAAGCAGGTTAAGGTAGTAAGGGATGGAGCACAGCTAGAGTAAAGTCAGGAGATCTGCCTGTGTCAGCTAAAGGAGGCCTTATGTTCCACATCAGCAAAACAGGTTCTATTGAAGTATTGGGCGGTGTTGAAGAAATATTTCCTTACATTTCTAAAAGTTTAACTACTGTATTA
Source organism: Pavo muticus (assembly GCA_016647715.1). Classification (NCBI taxonomy): domain Eukaryota; kingdom Metazoa; phylum Chordata; class Aves; order Galliformes; family Phasianidae; genus Pavo; species Pavo muticus. Next base: position 876,065 of record JACDJE010000010.1, on the reverse strand, counting down.
TTGCCTGATGCTTTGTCTGTAATAAGAGAAGTTTACAGACTCAGTTTATTATTCTTTGACCCTATAATATCTCTCTGGGGGTGATTATTGGTTAACGGCCAAAGATAAGCAAAATACTTGTTTTTGCCTTCTGTTATTTATCTGTACCTGCAGATACAAAGAATGTATGCATTGCATAAAATGCCTGATTATATATATTTTTGTTGAATTTTTTTTATTAAAAACTTGTATAAAAGTGCATATTGCATCTGGTGACTGATTTGTCAGCGCTGCCTGCATGCACCAGTTCCAGCAGCTCTCTTGTACGGCTTTCCTTTCCAGGCCCACAGAACACTAATCCCAGTAAAAATTCAGCATGGGGAACCACAGCACAAACAGCCCTTTAATTAGACCAGGTCAAAAGCAGACAGTGACACAAAGTGTTCCTGTGCTTGTGCACAGGAAGGAGATGGAGGAAAGGGAGTTCTGAGCGCACCTCGTAGCCAGGGTGGTACAGGCTGTAATAACGTGTAAGTTGAATGGGGGTTTTTACTTCCATACTCTCCCAGAGTATAGTTAAACCTCTTCGTCACAACAAGTAGTATATGATGCATATGATGGATGGCAGATTTGCAATGAAGACGACCCACATTGTTTAAATTGTGGCCAATGGCTCGTTAAAAATTAACCAAGCTACATCAGTGGCAGCTATGCTGGGTCCTCTGTGGTGACAGACATGCAAAAGGCTGCGGATCCTTTGGAAGTGCAAAAAGCATTTGCTTAGGGATGGGAAGTAACTGCCCTCTAACCATGTGTCAAGCCCTAGGGAAGCAGCCAGCGCTTCCTAGAAGGCCAATTTCATCCTTGTGAGAGTGGGCAGCAGACAGAGCAAGAGGAAGCCTTGAATCTGAGCAGGACTGTTGTCCATCTTACTCCAGCAAGCAGGGGAAACAGTTTCCGCGCTCTCCCGGTCCCTGTACTGGCTGGTTTAGAAAGAGTGGAGTCCTGCAGCAGCACCAGCACTGGTACAATGACGGAGTGGTGAAAAACTCCAGGGAGCACAGATGAAACTGGAAAATAGGACCAATGAGAATTGTTTTTCATGAATTTAGTGCATATGGGATGTGGCAAAAGCTCACCAGAACTCAAGTCCTCCCATCACGGAAGCTGGCAAGTCTGCTATTCAGAGAAGGCATCTTTTTGATGGTTCCATCCAATCTCACTTGATCAAGCATCTTTTTATTTTTGTGTGGAACATGACAGATGGCCTACTTGGCTTCCACCAGCTTAGCTACTACATACAGAAACTATAAAGAAATCCATTCATTCGTTCTTGGACAGGCTGTTGGCATTTGAAGAGACCAGGATGCCGTGGAAATAAGGCGCTTTCCTGCTTCAACAGCGTGGTCTTACTGGCAGATTTATTTTCTGATCATGTCCTCGTTTTCTTGGGTGAAATACAAAAAGGCTCTGACAAAGCAGAAGGAACTCATACTGAGCACAGCCCAGCAGGCCTCAAACCGAAGAACCAGAAAAACCCAACCAACCCTATAAATATTCCCATTCCATTGCTACAGCACTGTTAAGTGACAACACATGTACTTCAGACTCATAGTGAAAGAAGGTAATATTGTATTTCAGCCCATTTTCAGTGCAACTGACTGTATTTGCACATGTACAAAAGAAGAGAGAAAATGCCCTATAGCAAGCAAGCCATCTTCTCTTCTTGAATGCTCAGCCTAGACACTCAGGCCTACTTTCCAGGAAGATTTTCCCCAAACACTATTTCCAAACATCATAAATCAACTTTCCACTTTACAAAGACTACAGAACAAAGCCAGCGGAACAGAACTTCCCCAGGAACTAAAACCCTGCTGGCGAGGAAATGGCACGCTTGTCACCATGCTACTTGATGACTCACTCCTTCGATGCAATCTTTTTCATAGAATTGCTCCAATTTGGGACAATATTTATCTTTTTTTCCCCAAAATGCATGTATTAAGACACCTCTTGTACACTGTCTAGCTGAAGGAAAAATCAGTGAGTTCTGTACCCCCTAGAACATTCCACCTCAACTTGAATGCAGAGATGAGTAGCTACCAGACATGAAGTTTTCTGCCAGGGAGCCTTCTGATTTACAAATACACGCTCCTTCTAAATGCAGTCACTCTAATCAGCTTAGCTCTGTTCTGCACTCTGCTGGAATGTCTGTCTGAGGAAGCAGCAGCCCTCTCCATGAGAGACCGCAAAGCAAGAAGTAAGCAGTTACTAACATTGCTGTATATGCAAACATTGAACAGGTGGATGCAGACAGCTGTGATTTGAGAGTATGTGCTTAATAGCTCTTCTTGATAATGGAAATAATTATTCTACAACCTCGGAACAACCTACAGCTAGAAAATTGCCCAGAGCCATTTGTCAGGAATGGAGGAAATAACCTGCAACTCTGGAATGTTCTTAAGTTGCGTGGAAGTGGTTTTTAGACTGAAGGGTATTTTGCTGTTGTTACCAAGCTGTGAAATGTTTGGCCTAGTTAGAAAGAACTCATAAAGAGGAAAATTTAGCGGAGCAAAAGTAGCCCCTTTGTGTTGGTGGTGCTCTGTTTAGCTGGGACTGAGCAGAACTGGTTTTTAGATCCATTCAAAGCTATCTAGAAACATGCTCTGCACAGCTGGTATTTCTGTGGCAAGCATAATTAACGCCCTTAAAGTGTTTTGTAATCCCTTGCTGAAGTGTACTCTGGGTACTAAAGAAAATCAATAAAGTTGACAGGAACTGAGTAGAGAGGCCGGAAGCAGAGCTTGTCCTGCAATGCGCTGACACACTGCGCTGTCTGAGTACTGCAAGCACAGCCTTGCCAGGGCAGGCAGCAAAGACAATTAGCAGGAAGATGATGTAATAGCTTGCAGAATTTCCTAACATGGGCAGAAATATCTAGCAGTGGAAGAAAGACATGAATAACTGAGAATTTCTGGATCTTCTAAGCTCTTCTAAAAAGGAAAGCATGTTAACAACACAGAAGTAATAGACAACGGCAGTCAAAATAGGCAAGGTGGAAATTTCTAATATGCTGGTGGTTATTTACTCTGTTATTGTTCGTTAACCCTACGTGCAGTAATGTAGAGCACGTTTCTTCTGGGGACAGGATGTTGGACTATGCGGTGCACTTGCTGATCAGTTCCATTCTTCTCTGCCTGGGCACTGCAAAGCCCCAGTATCACTGCAGTACTTGACTGTTTTCTAGGAGATCGACACCGTGAGCCCTGAGCCCGCAGGCTCAGGCGTACCCCGGCTGAAGGAAAGCCCAGCTATAGATCCAGTCACAAATTTCACCTACTTGTACTCACTTACACTAAGTTTTGTTTCCAAGTGTTGCCAACTTTGAGAGATACTGATTTGTTTCCAGACAACCTGCCTTTCACAGTGCGTGTTCTTTGGACTTAGCAAGTGTGACTTAAATGTAGAGTCTTACTGGAGAGGCTTATTGAAGCCATCAGGCCAGGTACACTGAAATGTGTGATTTATGGAAGCAAAGGAAGAAAATAACATCTCTGTTTCCTCTCCTTCACCAATTCTGAACAGAGCATCCCAGCTATTTCAAAAGGAAAATTATCCCCATAAAGCCTCAGCCTGCTCCTCCTCACTCTGAATCAGTTATTTTGTTTGCTTTAATCTTTTCTCCAGGATATAAATGATAATTTTAGACAGAGTACACAAACTACCTCGTTAGTAAGTGTATACGTAATCAATTGCTTACAAGCCTCTGCCTGCTATGGTGCAGAGGGACACCACAAGGTGAGATTTGCAACTGATTCATCCCCAGTATCCCCATCGAGTTTCCAGTTCTGACCATCACACAAAGCTAAGCCTATCAATAAGGCCAGGAACATAGAAGTGAACTCTGAAAGCTTAGCACGTCCTCTATAGGGTAGCCAAGGTGAGGGACACTGCATACCAGGAAGCTTAGCTGGGGCTCAGCTGCTTGATCCAAGTATGCCCAAATATTAGGGATGCATACATTTGCACTTTGCAGCTGGGGAAGGAGCAGCACCTCTGGGGACTTTTTTTCTGGATTATTATCATATAATTAACTCAGAATATGCCTGCAGTTCATGCTAGCTTATCAGAGAAGACGCATCTCATTAGCCAAGACTAAATGAGACAGAAACTGTGAGGCACTGTGACTTGAGGGCATCAATTCTGGTTGACAATTACCGCAACGAACAAGTTACAAAGCTGTTGGTGCTCCTCATAGGACCACCATACTTGGGGTATTTGGCTAGTAATCAGTTATACTCTGCAAAGAGAGGTCCAGTACAGACCTAGGAAGATTATAGTAAAAACACTTGTTTCTGACCAGTGCATACTTATCCTCCCTTTCATTCACTTACAGCAGTATTTCCTGACAGGCCCAGACATCTGAGCTGCCCAAGCTTTGAAAACAGAAGCAACAATTATAACTTTGTTATTACCATTTCCAGAAACACGAGAAACCCACAAATGACTTACAGGCAGTGGAGCTACGGCAGTCAGACAGGCAGCCCGGCCAAGGCAACCACTGGGCTCCACCACACAGCCAGCAGACACAGAAAAGGGACTTGAGAAGAAACTGCACTCATGTAATACAGAGAGAAAACCTGAGAGATGAACAGAAAGATTAAAGACGTAGGGAACGAGTTTCCACAGGGAGGATAGCACTCAGGCTAAGTGCAATTAAGCCTACTCCAGGCTAATATCAATTCCCTCCCAGCTGTTCTTAAGTAACACTTGTCAGTAGGTTACACAGAGAGGGGCAAGGGGGGGGGAAATGATAAAAAAGCAGCAGCAGCAGTAATGGGAGCCTCTCTGGACACAAAAAAGCGTGGGGAGAAAAACTGCAAAGACAGCCTGCAAACTGGTCCTCAGTGACTGCACCTGGTGCCCTGGGCACGGACCAGCCTCTGCCTGCATCACGTGGGTGCCTGGCTGCCTGAAAGCAAGTCAGAGAGAAGTGAGAGTGAGAGAGCGCTTCCTCATCAGAAGGAAGGCCCTTGGGAACGCTCTGAGAACAAGACTTCTTTTCAGCAGTCTTATATGGCTCTTGGGGAGAGACCAAAAACACTCCTAAGTATTTTGTGTGATTGATTTGGTTAATATTGCAGCTGAATGAGGTCTTCCATTGCAACAATTCAGAAATAGGGTGGATGAATCCCATAATCTCTATTATTACAATATTCTCATAAAGGACAGAGGTTGTATAGGATCCCACAGGAAACGTGGTAAGGTGTCAGGCAAAAACTTTTTAGCCAAGTAATTCTTTCAGATTAGAACCATCCAAGTAAGGCAAGTGGGTTTTAAGTGTGATGCTGGCTCCTGCACAGGGATAATTCTGTTTTATAAACACCGCTCCACACAGCACACAAATCCAGCTGCAGTAAGCAGTTCCAGAGCAGCTTTAATTATTGATGTACTAGAATGAAAGCAAAGCCAATGTAAACTTCAGATAAGCAATCAGTAACTTTGTTTAGGTCATTATAACAATATTAGCTATCAGCTAAATTACACCTTTTGTAACTAGCTGAATTCCAGACAGAAGCTCTGGAACGTGTGTTGTTTCAAATGTGAGATTAGAAGTCCCAAACGCTCACTGTCTGCGCAGATGTCTGAGTTCTTTGTTGCATGAAGGAGATAAAATATTTATTTATGGGCTGTTATTTTGGAGTTGCTAGGCTGGGGGCTACATAACAGAAAGCCTAATCCCACCTCCCTCTGACCTTACTTCTCAGCCTACATGAGCTTCACAGACATTAAAGATAGCTCAGTTTGCCTGTACATTAGATGATGGACTTTTTGTCACTTAACTGGAGCATACTTTGCACTTCTTCAGGTGCCTACGTGATTGTACATTACCTCACGTATGTGAATTTACTTGAGTGTCAAACAGCTACAGTTCCTGCCTACATGGTTCTGCGTATATGGAAAGGAGATAATAAAAGTAAAAAGCCCTTAAGTCTTTATGCAGCCCTCCGTGCGCATTTCTCTGTTTTTTTCTCTGCCTTCTCTGTTTTTCTAAGCTGAACACAGAATGGCAGCTACTGTCTAGTGGTAGCTAAGGAGGATAGGAGCACACAGCTGTGAGTACTTATGAGGGTCTGTAAGAGTTGAGGCAAAAAGTAGCATTGCAGTGCTTGGAGATGGCTGTATGTGCAACCTACAAGGGGAGAGTTACAGGTGAACTCTTACTTTGGAAAAAATACTCTGACTGAGGGCTGCACTGGCAAAGTGTAAACCTGGCCTGAGTCCCACTGAAATGAACATTAGTCATGCAAGTGTGCCCTATGAATCCCATGCATCATCATGAACAAGTGTGTATTATCCTGCTATATGTTATGATTTGCAGTACAGAATCATGCTCCCATTGCAAGGTAGAAACCAGCATTTTTAAGGAGGTATATCAGAAATGATAATCAAAGGCAGGAGTTTATGAGTATTTACATCCAGAGAGGAAAGTTGTCGCCGTTTATTTCTGAAAGACAGACATAGGAAGCTTTTCCTTACTTTCTACCCCCTTAAAATCTGAGCTGCCATTTAGCTGTGCTTTCTCCCACCTATAACCTTCCCAAATCTTGTATACTCTGCAGAAGGACACAGGTTTTTTGGCATGTGGGCTCACTTGAATGATTTCACTCTTAATCTCTTGAAAGCATAAGTGCAGAAATAGCTTCTCTGATGGATAAGATTCAATTTAAAAGAGCCAAGCACTAAGACTGTATTTTCATTATTCAGGTCGGAAATTCAGTACACAAAAGATTAACTAGAGAAATAGCTGTGCAGCCCAAAGAAGCTTTGAGATCCATTTAATTTGTCAATAAATGTCAGAGAAATGGCTGATTCAGCAGGTAGACTAGAAACACGTCCTTTAAAGGTGAGCCATAAGATACATTTTTGTATGCATGGTGTCCTTCGCTGTTTCTTTTTTATGACTTTTCTATTATTATTTCAATTATGTTAGGCCACAGAAATTCCACTGGCGATCCAAGAAGCTCATCAGCTCAATGACCTGTGAGAACACATTAATTATGCTCGTCTAATTAAACCACTACGATGTTACTGATGCTACTTCCTTCTCTGTTACTTCTTGCTCCTAAAGACAAATAACTCTTTGTGAAGGCTATCCTAATCTGCTTTCAAAAGACATAACATCAATTTGCAAACCATCTTATACCAGAATAAATACCAGGACGTAAAAAGTATTTGAAAAAAACATACTGGCATGTGCTATTTGCAGTGTGAATGCACATATTCCTGTCTGCCTGCACAGCTTGCCTGTTTAAATGAGCCACTAGGGTATGTTTTGATGGTATTATTAATTATTGACTAGCTCCTCGTGGTCACAGCACAAGAAACACGTCCAGGGAAAAGATTTTAAAAAGAAATATTGCTTCATCTTAATTGTATCAGGTGAAAGAAAAAAATCCAAGGTCCACTGCAGATAACAGTAACGAGAAGACCTAGTTTGGGAAGAACTTTGATCCTGATATGGCGTGTCACAAGACTGAGATTTCTGTTTGCTGCTGTCCCAGTCTGTTTCCTGTTAGGCGACTGGCATTGCAATGGGGCAGCTGAGCAACTGCCCCATGCACACAAACCTCAGCAGCACACCTACAAAACAGCAAGACATTCAAGAAGGGCTGCAGGCTGCATGGCATCAAGAGGGAGTTCCTAATGTACCAAGCTATTTGCTTGACAGTGATTCGAAAGGCACTGTTCTTTCAGAACAATAAATCAAACGTAGCTGCTACGATTGGCACACTCAGGAGAACAAACAAAAGTAGGCGAGTGGCAGCTTTTTTTGTTGTTGCTGTAAATCAGCACTAGGTTTGGAGTACAGTTTGCTAATGCTACTTCTCTGACCTCAGTGCTATCACAGGTGAGCTTTAGCTACTGGCTGGGGGTTCTTTTCTGAATACACTCCAGTACATAATGAATTAAAATCTAGTTAAACAGAGTACATCATGAGAGCGATCTGATGAACAGTTGACCAGATCCTAATGAGTCATCATTACAGCAAAGAACAATTTGCAGTGAAGAAAAGGAAGTTTGAAATATCTACGTCACATGGATTGATGTGGGTATGAGCGACTCCAGCTAAGTGTGTCTAGCTGTAACTCAGACCTGGTGGTGTCCAGCTGGCCATGGGGTTGCGTTTCCTGGGCTGGGAACAGCTCGGTCCTTGAGCTCTAGTTCCCACACCCAGGGAGGTGGCGGCTGTGCGGGCGTTCACTGCGGTGTCCCAGGGGAAGGTACAAAGACCACTTGGCTGTGCATGGTTTATTTACTGTGCCCACTGGCTCATGAGACGTTAGGGGGGCTGGAAGTGTACTGAAGTGTTTCAAGTGTTCACCAAACACAAACACAGGTTTGTGTTTGGTGAAGAGCTGTCAGGATAGTGTTCAGCCGAGATGTTCAGTGTGGTATCTTCTGACTGATGGCCTGAACCACTGATTATCAGGAAACGACCCACCTGGGCTTAATATTCACTGCTGCCACAGAATACACATTGCACAGACAGCCTCATATTTGGTGCAGAAGTGTCTCTTTCCAGCTAATCTGCATAATCAGACCAGGAAGGCTTAATTTAACCAAGCCTATTTCTGTCTGCAGAAGGATATGCAGTTCAATTCGTGAGCACTTCTGGCAACATGCTCCAAAACAAATTAATTCAAGATGTTCATCTGTGTGGATGCAGAACTTGTTAAATTACCCTTTTCCTATGGAGTTCCTTGCCCAGTAAGCAATTCCTTTAAAGCCAAGCCAGCACCACACCCCAGATTCCCCTCTACCAAGATTCTTACATACGGCTGTGAGAATGCTTTGTGCAGTGTGATACGTAGAGAATGGTTTCCTCATTTTACTATCAGTTCTGTCTAGTAATATAAGAAACATGGTGATGAGAGTGTTTTTAGGCTATTTTTTTCCTGAATGTATTACAGTTCTTGGCTTCAACAGCAGATGCTATTACCTACTTACTATTCAGAAATTAAGCATTTTAGATAACAAAGTACCTCAAACCATACATTACTCAAAATGCAAGTCAGCAGCATGTATGGAGAAATGTGACAAAAATAGCATTTGGAATGCTTATGGAAATCAGTAAACACTTAAATCTTTATTACTACAATGCAGTAGCATACAAGTCTTCAAAAACCAAGTCTCTCTAGTCCAAAGAACTCCTAAACTAAGCTGACAAGAGACAAAGCGATGAACAGAAAACATAATCCCTTGTTTAAAGGGAAATAAATGAGGCATAGAAAAGGAGCCCAAGGATAACCTCAGAATGTGACTTTCCTTCCTGATGTGGTAAGGTAGTACCTTTGACACAAGCCTATTTTGCTTCCCAGAACAAATATCAAATACAAATATGGTTCAATAAAGTCAGTCTACAGTGGCAGATCCAGACATTTTACTCCACTCGTCACAGATGTAGCTTTGCTGCTGACTTGGCTTCCTCTGCTCTTTCAAAATTGATTAGTCTTGCGATTTTACACCAATGATTGCTTGTGCTTAAGAACTCAACTTCAAGAGTAAAATAACCGGGGCTGAATTTCATCTCAGAGCAACAGGAGCAAAATGTTACATTTCCAGAGTCATGGTAAAGAGCATGATCCCTATTTATTTACGTACCAAAACCACAAGGTACCAAGGTGCCAATAGTATGTTATTTTTAAGGCCACGTGCTCTTTAAAGATATGTTCAGGATTTTGCACTGACCATCACACCTCAGACAGTGGGGCTGGCCGGCCTGCACTGAGATCTGATCCTATGTGCAACCCTGATGAGTTTCTACTTTCATTTATGACTTTGACTGTGATCCATTTAACTCCACTCGAGAAGCTGGGATTGGTTTGAATTGTTGCTGTATTCCTTTGCCAGGAAGAAAAAAAATAAAAAGGCATGGAGAAAGAAGGAGAACTCCCCCTAAAAGGCTTCCAGTTAAAAAATTACGTTCAATTTGTGAGAATTCCACTTCTCCCCATACTGGAACCCTTTCTGAGTCTACAGTGCTCTCTGCTGGATAACAGACTCTATTGCTTACTTGGTTTGAAATGGTAATAGCTTCTTGGATGGAAACTGAGAAAACCAGTCTTCTCAGCACATCCCTTGGCTCTCTCTGAAGAGATGCTGAGCTATATGTTGTCAAGCTTCAAGGTGCTATCTGCTATAAAAGCAAAAAACGCTCACAAACAAGAGAAGTGCAGCCAAAATTAGCAGATTACATTGTTAGCAAATATCTGCTATTCTCTTTCATTAGATGTGTTTTGTGTCAGCTGCCACGTGACCAAAAAGTGAGAGATCCTGGAGTCTATTTCTGACTCCCTCAAGCATTTCTTTATGGAGTAAAACTGAAGTTTTTAGTAGTTAAAATGATTACAACACTGGCTTTATTCAAAAGGTGTTGTGAATCAGTACTGATAGCAAAGGAATTGCTAGACAGACCACGTGAAGGGGCAAGAATTCCAGGCTCTCTGGCAGCCTGTGAACATGCAGTGAAGGAAGACTTTTGAGATAGCACAAGAGATGCAACCAACTCCTGTACCAGTGGCTTTCTGCTAACTCCACCGCTGTCTATGTTAGTTACCACAGGACCCTGTGCACAGCTACCTGGCTTCGATTACAACTGGAGGCAGTGCAGTTCTGGATGGGCACTAGGCAGTAAGCTGCAGGGTTTGTTCCCCAGATCAGCGTGCTTGCTTACCTCCATTGGCAGAGACATTCACCCACGGCCTCCTTATGTTTATACATAAAGGCAGAGACTCTGAGGTCAGAGTCAAGAAAGTAGCTCTTTAGCAAGTAATAAAACTACCAGGGTGTGTTTAGATGGGAATCTGTAGTTTACCCAGGGTCTGAAGGTAGCCTGCAGCAGCTGCACTCTGCGTCATAACAACCATTTGCATCCCATTGCAGATTGGATTTGTCAGCTTTAGAGGAAGAAAACAAGCTGTGTGGGATTTTCTGATCCATTAGTGCCCTGGCTTCTTGTAGGAGGCCATCTGCTTGGAGCAACATGGAGTATGACAGGGTTCTGCTAAGGCTAGGAGACAACCTCTGACTTCTTTTGTTTCCTCTGCTTTAATTTGGAAAGAACCAGTGCATGAAACACAAACAGTCCCTGAAAACCAAAGAAACACATGGCTTCAATTCTTTTCCTGAATATGTACCTCTGTTAACTCTTCCAGGACAACTGTCTTTCAGAAACACTCCCTCAGAGACTACAGCTGTGAGATGCTGCCCTTGAGGAGCAAGAGGAAGGAAATCATAAATTATGCACAGTTTTATAGGCCTTTCATGATACACTTTGCATATGAATCATCAGAGCATGACTGTAGCCTCGTGGTGGCTGGAGACTGGCATCTGTCAGAACTTTGTTTCCTTCTTCTAGTGTTGTTCATTTGTCATCTGCAAGCAGTACTTTTTCCTGGGCCTGCAAACAATTACGCCTTTGTTTAGTGGGGCTGTATTGCAAGAGTCCTTTTGCTGGAAAGCGTCAGGAAAGTTCCAGCTAATGATGCTCATTTTCATCACTTCTGGGAATGAATAGTCTGGCTCCCAGCCTAAGGAAGAGTGGAAAAACTGTTCCTCCAGCAAGTATTGAGGAATTGCATTCTGAAATTGTCCCAAACACAATGAAGCCATCAGTCAACACTTCAGAGGCTCCCAGTTCTGTAAAAACTTTGTTCCTGTCAGACACAGATGGCATTTTATTAAATAATTGAGGTTTTGTTGCAATCTAATGCTCCATTTTGTTTACCATCCCTACACTCTCTTGCAAATAACATCCTCCACTGCTACAAAGTTAGCAATTCGTTTTCCAGGGAGGCAGCTGTGGGAAAGCTGGATTTAAGTCTGGCACTCAGGTAACTGGAGTCCACTTCTGCCTCTGCAGCCATCTTCCTGTTTTATGTAGCTTTAAACTCTTGGTGCCCCAGATCCTAGCACTGACCCGTTACCTTATACATGAGCTGTTAAACGCAGGCAATCAAACATCTGAAAAGCGATACTAAAAAGCTAACTCAAAAAACATTAAATACAATTATGTTCTTTATTGCCACCTTCCGGGACTCACACAGCCGTACCTGTGTAGGTCTCACACAGCCTCTTTTATTCTTTTTTTATCTGAAGTCCTGAAGAATTTTCTTATTTTTTGCTACTATAGTGAAAGCTGAGGTTTACAAGAAGCCATGTTACTCCAGGAAATGGGGCTTTAAAGTGAAAACACTGGAAGACTAAATGCAAGATTATGAGACCAGGCAGATGTGTAGGAGAGGCTGAGTCACAAGGGCCAGATCTGCAGACCAAGAATACAGCTCACATCCTGCCGCCATCCTCCTCTGTACCACCAAGGTAATTTTCCAGCAGCACAGGAACAATGTTCTTGCTGCTCTTTAATGGATACCATCACTTAAGATTTTTGTCTCACTTTCCAGGGACAAGCAAGGGGTATCCAGCCAGGAATTATGGGGGAGGATGCATGGATATCTGCTTCCATCCAAGAAAAGTCAAAAGATATCTATATTTTTTGTAACTAGTTAAGTCATCAATTCTTTCACATCTTACCTGAAGTAAGCCAGGCACTGCTCTGACCTGACCTAATGCTACGATGTCTGTGCTGAACACAGATGCCATCAGGATTGGATGGACCCACCCCAAACAGCAGCACAGCAAGGCAGGAGGCCAATAAAGATGGAACAACAACTTCTGTTCAGAATTATTGCATCTCCACAGCCCTTGAACTCTGTAGAGGTGCTGCCCTCCAGTACAGCCTAAGCCGCCTACCCTTGCTGTTATTAAAAAGTACCTTGGGTGGGTTTATAATTCCCAGAGGCATAAAATGGAAGAACTATCCTCACTCACCACAAGGACTACATTTTCAAATGCATATTTTCCTCATATGGCACCAGGGATGCGTGCGGTTGTTTCCCCAAATTATGGGCACGAGGCTATGTTACAACCCTGCTAATGAAGGAGTAATTAATAGAAAACAGTGGCAGCGTGTGGTAGGAATGCACAGTTGCTTGGAATACCTGCAGCAGTAATGCTGGGTTTTGTTCAGTGATTATCACGCCCACACTTGGAGACAAAGAGCTTGACAAAGCTACCTCAGGCTTGCAACATCACACCCACCATTTATCTTCTAGTGGTCTCTGCAAGGAAATGCATTTAGGAAGGGTTATAACCGGGCAATGCTCATGGACAGGAAAGAAGTTCCAGGAATAGCACTGATGAAATCATGTCTCTAGCCCACATGAAGTCCAAGGACTATTTTTAGGCAGAGGCCTAAACTGAAGTTTTAAGACTATGTCTTTTAGGGCTTGTTACCATTATTGAGATGAAGATTGTGAAGGGAGCACTGCCTGACTTTATACCATCACACAAAATACCTGCAGACATCAACACAACTTTTTCAGAACAGGGGCTTCAATTATCAAAAGCATGGGAAAATGTATAGGAAAATGCATTAGAGTGGCATTTACAGGGGGGAGGTGACTTGCATGACATGGACTGAAAGTCAGGGCAAATGATGCCTACTGTGCCTTTAATATTCTTACCTTCCAATTACTTCTGTGCATGGTATGACTACCACGGCCTCATTAGGAAGGCATCTGTGTGCCACCCACTTCTGCATCGTTATATCTTTGGGAGGCAGAGAAGTTCTGGAGTATGTTTGAAATACACCGAAGTTGAGGAGCTTACCCAAAGAGACACAGGAGGTCTGTGTGAAGTAAACAGGTTTTTCTGTGCCGCTGGCTGATACTTGTGTTATGGAGGTCTGTATTCCTCTTTAAAAAAAAAAGAAAGAAAGGAAGGAAGCAGCTGGCTGCTAGTAACATCAAACCAGGATCTTAAGAATGCCCTATGGCTTAGCAAATATGCTGATTATTTGGCACCCCCTAATTTATAAATTGAGAAACAGAATTAATGGGGCTTGTTAGACCCAGTCTACCAGTCAAATGTTAAGATCTTCATAAGATAAAATCTTGAGTTTTCTTTGGCCTTTTAACTGAGGCCCAATATGGGTCACCTCATTTTTTCCAAGTTAGAATTTCTGTTTCTGTACTTGCGCTCTGGATCGCTTTCTGGGCCAGAGGGACGTGGTGTAGCTGCTGGAGGCCAGTTTCTTTAAATAAAAAAGTAATCTAGATCAATGGGGGATTACAAGGCGCAAAATCTCCTCACAGCTAAGTAGGGTCAGCCTCCCTGCATGGCAAAACTGCCCTGAAGTTTTAGCTCACAATGAAATACCTGGTCTCTTGCTGCCTGTTGGGTTCCCCTCCCAGCAACAAGCTTGCCACAGTGCTACTTTGCTTTTTACTGACCAGTGGCTTTGGTTCATCTGCCAGGATGTGCTCCTCATACCCACAGGATGCCAGCAGCCACAGCTCAGTGCTCACTCTGCAGACGAGCCCAGGAGTACAGATGTGCACCCTGAGGTGCCGAGCCCTACAGACACCTTGTCTTGTTCTTGGGTGTCAGCAGGAAAACCTTACCCTATAAACCCAGCATTGCTATTTTTCTCACCACTGTTTGGATTCAACAGTATTTCTGGTCACAGGAGCCAACTTTTAGTGTTGTGGCAAAAGATTGCATCTGTACCTGAGTTCAAAGACACTGTAAGGGAATTCTCAGTGTGTACACAAAGCCAAGCACAAGGTTGTGGCGAGCCAGTGACGTCCATAGAGAGCCTGATCTCCCTCAGAAATTGCCTTGAGACACATACATACCCACTCCTAACTTCAGAGTTTCTGTGTTAGGATGCTTTGTCATCAATAGGTGCCTCTCCTGTGTCTTGTTTGTTATTCCCTATTTACCTTTACCTCCCATGAAATCATCACTAGCAGCAGGAGCTATTTCAACTGTCTCTTCTAACAGAAGTAGGAACATTTTGCTCAGACTGAGACTCAGCATACAAACTAGCTTGACTCAATCTCCCATTGCTGCCTATGAGTGCTATCACCTCCCCCATGGGGTGTCCCGTGTGCTGGACCACCAGCAGGCTGCGCCCTGGTGCCACAGTCCCATTTTCTGAGAAAGAAGGGACTGGGGGCTCCATTCTCATACTAAGTGTTCTGCTTCTGGTAGGACACATCTGCCAGCTAGAAATAGACTTCAGATGAACTCACTGAGTTGTGAGTGAACTCACAGCTGGCCGCCAGCCTGAAATGAGCTCAAAGCTCTGAGCTGGGCCCAAGGGGTCAGACATCCTCTTCTTCTTCATCCTCATCCTCTTCATCTGAGCTCCCACAACACCTGTGCTCAAGTAGCAGTCACTCTCAGGAGCTTATTTTCCTGGCAGAGATACTATGATATACATATCAGGGACTGAAAGCAAGGCTGTGCCAGCGACATCAAAGTCAACTTCTATTTGCAACTACACCTTTGAGGAAAGTGAAATATCACACAGGAAATTAGTAATGATTTTATAATAGCTGTGTTTTTAAAAAAAATCATCTTCAACAACAGGAAACAAAGGGAGAGATCTGAAATCAACGTTCTCCAACAGAGAATATTTATAGAATTCCAGTGATAAGACTCAAATCACTACATCAGCCACCTGAAAAAACATTTCATCAGGACACGAGAGCGACCAACCCTTCAGGACTGTAACCGCACAGAGAAGATGGCCCGAGGTCACCCCCCGTAACATCCGCATGTCAGCTGTCGGGAGGGTGCAATGGGTAGGCAGCATTCCCTTCTGCACGACTGCTCCGAAACATGTGGAAGATGTATTATTTAATCACGCCCACAACAGGAAGAACTGTACAGTCTCACAAGCAACACTGAGAAAAAAAGTAGATTTGACAATTACACAGTGAGTCAGTTGAGACTGCTGCTGATTTACTTCACCTGCGTCCTGCATCTCTTCCTCCTGATGTTATGATAGAAAAGTATATATACATCTACTTTATTTATATGCTTATATATACGCACATACTTTCATATATATAAACACAGACAGACAAACATATACTGTGTAACTGTGAGTGAGAACCATTATCTCATTCTGGCTCTGTCTCTATCTGTATTTGCTAGTGTCTAAAGCAGTGGGGAATCAGTTCCTGACTGCAGCTCCTGAGGGCAAAACCATAGATAAATGCGTGACACAGTGAAGAGTATTTAGGTTCAGAAGTAACAAGTCCGCATGAGATGAGAAGCTTGTTTGGGTGCAGTGACTGGATGCAAGAGCAGCTTGCATTTGCCTCGACCTCATGTATGACCTCTGTATGAAGCAGCACTTGGAGTCGAAGTGCAAGAGCACAGGGAGCAGAGAGGGCTGGCCCTCAGGTTATTAACGCTGCTGATATTCCAGTAGCTGCAAGAGGGCCACTTTTAATTGATTTACTTCTAAATAAAGATGGTTCTTTAACTTCCTGCACTTTGCTCAAAGCACAAACGAGGACCTCTTGGCTGTATTTTACAGAGTTCGCAGGCGGGGGTACAGGAAACCCAGAACAGAAGGGAGAGGAAGAAACATACCCACCCTCACCCCCTGCACTATGCACACACCCCCGTCTCGAAGAAGGCTGCCTCGGACACCGCCGCCGCGCCTAGTACCGAAAGCAGCTGCGCCCTGCAGGGCTCCGCTCCCTCCCCTACCGCTGCCGGCGGCCCGAAGGGAATGGAGCTGCTCCGGGGCAGGGCGGGCTGCAGGGGGCACCCGAGCGCCAAGAGCCTCGCAGTTAGAGCCGGGGCTCACCCCGCGTCCGGGACCGAAACACTTCGTTTCGGGGCCCTCTGGCATCGCTGCCACGGTGCTAGGGAGCCCCGGTACCGGACAGACTACACCGCTGCGCAAGGGAGAAGGAGATTTACAGACCCATGGCGCTTGGTTCAGCTGGTTAGAGGCTCCGCTCTGGAACAACAGCAATAACACGTCGGCCCAGCCGATTTCTTACTTTAGTCATTTCCAGGAGCAGGAGAAAATGCAGAATTGTGCAGCGCTGTCGGGCAGGCCGTTTGTTCAGCACTGTGTCACCCCAACGTGTGGAGCCTCGCTCCAAGCAGCGCATGCTGCTCTTCTCCCAGAGCTGATGAAGCCTCAGCAGCTGCAGGCATGCTCCACCCTGAGCAAGGCTGGAGCCAGCGTGAAGAGATGAGCTGCAGGAGGGCTGTCACCTCTCCAGTAGCTGACACCTGCATGCAAGGAGCTCAGACACCCC
Source organism: Pavo muticus (assembly GCA_016647715.1). Lineage (NCBI taxonomy): Eukaryota > Metazoa > Chordata > Aves > Galliformes > Phasianidae > Pavo > Pavo muticus. Next base: position 858,891 of record JACDJE010000010.1, on the reverse strand, counting down.
TTTGTCCCTGCGTTCCGCAAAGCAAGGACCAGCAGCTCTCATGAGGTTTGCAGGGGTGTATGAGGGTTTTAGGGACCTGCACTCACTGCTTTTCAGAACACGTCCTGAGGTTACAGTGAAAGTAGGACATTGTCCTGACCACGCTCCTTACCCATACATCTGAACGTACCGGAAAGCAAAATAATCCATCCAGGAAGGACTTCCTCGGGACACATCACACTCACTCTACCAGCAACGAATCACAGAGGTAACCTGTTTCCCTTCTTGTTACCAACTGCTCCCTCCAGTGAGGATTTAGGTGGTTTGAACCAAGACATTTCTGTTTTCTAAGAAATTCCCAGTGTCTGTGTCTCTCTCTAGCTTCCTGAAGGATGCTCTTCATGCAACACTCACAGTGTCTCAAAGAACTGTGTCTGTTTTGAGTAGAAAGAGCAATAGTTTGGAGATGATTTGGAGCCTTTTGAAGACTTAAGAGACACTGGATCAAGACCAGAGGGAATGGGAAATAAGCACTGCTCTTATCTCCAACATCAGCACTTTGCGTTTAGCAGCCTGCATAGACAGCTGGCATCTGTTCCACAACTCTTCTTACAGGGAAGAAGCGTTCATACATTTTTATCCCAGGATCCTTAAATAGCCCTACGCTGTGTGAAAACTGTCACACCCTTCACTGCAGATCCCAGGCAGGAGGGAGTTAAGCTCCCAGCCCTGCGTGTCCCGAAGTTTTCCATCATTCAAATCTCCATCGAAGCTCAGCAGACAAAATCCTTGATTCCCAGTGACAGTAAAGGACTGCATTTCCACTATGAGCTCATTGCCTGCTCCCTTTATGACATCACTGCACAGTATTTAGCTAAGTAACTTGATAAGCCCTTTTGAGTTTTCTTGCACTTTTAAATCAATCCACTGTTGCTACAGATAAGTGGCCATTTTGGGTCATTGGAGAGTAAACTTCAGATAAGAAAACCCTCCTGGAGGCCTCTGCCAGTCTCCTCTTGCTAGCAGTCTGTTATTTCTCCCTCTCTTAATACACAAGATCTCTATGAGGTTGTTCTTACTGTGTGGGAAAGTACAGTGATGACGATTGCTTCCACAAGTGGTTGTGGAGTCCGTTCTGCTCTTGGGACTCCCATAGCCCAAATTTGCACATCCCACTTGCATATGTGAGCTGATGTGGGTGTGTGCACGCACATCCCTGCCAAGATAACTCAGCCTTTGCCCAGCACTCCTGCAGCATGGACTGAAAGCTGGGCAGGCTGCCAAATGCTCTGCTCCCTGAAATCTAGGTTGATACTTACTTACCTCCCTTAATATGTCATCAGCGGAGTCAGTGAGCCTTAGTTTCATGCTAAGGGCCACTATTTCTGGAGCTGGACAGATCAGGTAGAGCCTTTCTGAAGCATCTCACAGCGCAGCTCAGGGCTGTGGATTTGATGTGTATCCAATTTTTTTTTATCCACTTTGCCAAATAGCTTAAAAATACCAAACAAGTATAAAGAGCTGACCTACACACAACTGTTTCTCTGTGCATTAAAGCTTGGGTAGGAATTTAATGTGCTACCCTGCTTTCATCTTATTTTTTGCAGCTTTCAGGAATAGAAAGGAGCTGTTCTGGCCAACCAGCACAAATCTCCAGAACAGCCCATGTCAGAGCCTTCTCCTATACCTTGTCTGCATTCCTGTTCTTGCCATCACTGTCCCAGCTAATAATCAGAAGGGATTGCCCACAGTCACAAGGGAATGAGCCAGTGCAGGCTTTTTCCCGATTTTCAGTATCAGCAGTCCCTTACACCACTTCATTATTACACAGCAATTCCCAGAGGATGCGGGCCCAGGCTACCAGATGAACCCACCGTAGTCTGATTTCAGCTCTGCCTGTAACTCACAACAGCAGACCAGCCTTCCTTCCTTGGTGCAGCAAGGCTTTGAACAGCACCGATCTCTGAAGTCAGTTTAGAGCCCAGTGTATTAGGACTTCTAAAGAAGATCCTCTAAATATCATTTATCATGATAAATCACTCCTCATTAACTATCAACCTTTTTAAAAACTTGTGAAAGAGACAGGTACGTTTTGATTGGCTCCAGTTTGCAAACAGATTATGACATTATCTGTGTGATATGCCCAAAGCTACTTATCATACAGAGCCAAAAAGCAAGCCAGAACTGCATTTCTCTCCTAACACCACACTGGGATCTCTGGAGAGTGCGCTATGTCTAAAACCAGTCTTTATTACCAGGAGCTCATTGGAAGAATTCTGTTTTTCTCTTCATTGTCCTGTATTAGAGATTCTGCTTCTTTAAAAATCACCAGAGGAGGCAGTCCTGGTACTCAGACTGCACCTGACTATGAGGAGACCATCCTAGACTGCAGGCATCTGTTATGCTTACAAAACCTGCCTTGCATCTCGGTAGGACATACAGTGGGTACCCTGACACACAAGATACATCTCCAGCTATAAACTCACAGCATCCCCAGTTCAGGTGGCATAAATGAGCACTGAAGATAACCAATAATAGATTATTTGCTGCTGCTGAACTGGTAGCTGTCATTATTTGCTGAGTTTCCTTTTTCCCTACAGAAGTAAGTGCACATGGCTCCACACACTGTTATTTTTCAGTCCGTCTTTCTATGCTTGAATTTCCACCTTCTCTCCTAACCACCATACCTGCCATCAGGGGAATACCTAACACATCTGTTATCTTTCTGATTTCTCTGCTTGTAGTTGGCTTTAAGCATATATTCCTTTGAAGAACCTATCTGTCCAGCAGATGTGCACTGTGATTGCTTTGCTGAGCGCTATGCCTGTCCATTATTGACAAGCTTCTACCATGCCCCAGCAGCAGGAATGCCATACATAGGATTAAAGAAAGCAACAAAGCAAGAACGAAAGCCAGGTTTCCCTGGCAGCACAATTTATGTGCCCTTCCAATGTGTTGCCTTATCTGCCTCACAGAACAGTGACAGCTCCCTGTTGAAGAGGAAAATAAATTACACCTTAATTAAGCACCGTTTTTCTGCTTTTCTTGTGTCCCTGGTAAGGGAAGGCTGTGTCATTCTAACTGCATCCCTTTAGAGAAAAATGCATGCATCTTTATTTAGAGCCTTAGAAACTTGGAAATGCTCCATAGGGAAGACAAGTCCCTAACACTTCTGCAGCCACACTTCCATCCATAATGTTGCACAGTCATTTTTTCCTTGGCTCCAGGTGGGGTAAAAACCCCATGTACCTTTTTTCTGCTTTCTGTCTTGTACTCACTTCTCCTCTTACTTTCTTATGCAGCTCTAGCCTCAGCCTTTAGGATTATCCAGAGGCTTTTTATCTGAGGTGAGAGCTTGCTATAAGAATAGCAACTGAATGTCAAAGCTCAAGTTCTTTTCTCAGCTCAGCTGCTAATGCATACATTTATTTTTTTCTTCTCCCACCTTTAATTCCCAACTACTTCTCCAGGAGGAAAGTTACTCTGTTTGGAGATGCTGCGTTGTGCTGACTGCAGGAGTGTGGATAACCCGATACACGGAACAGGAAGAAAAGGGAACAGACATCCAGTTCCGGTCTAACTCTACATTATTGTGTGGCTCACTACAATTACTTGGACTTCCAGATGTGTTAGATAATTCCATGAGAAAAAGCAATTTGGATGCTGTGGCTAACTGTATCCTCCAAACGTAGCTGCTCTTATGGGAATGTTTGAGAACTCTTCAGTGTCTGTAAGTAATAACTTCATGCTGAGGCTTTGAACTCGCATCACAAGATTATCTTCCCCAAACATGTAGGGCTTTAATTATCTGTAAAATCTCCACTCTTCAGTGAAATTTGCTCAAAATCAATAAATATATTATTAGGGATTCCACAAGCTGCCTTGACCTACCTAGTATTTTCGTAAGCAGAGGCAGTGTACTACACAGAACAGAAGTTTGTGCATCTGTGTGCCATGCTCTGGTGCTCAGTGTGCCTCTTACCGGTATGCCTCATGCACTTAGACAGTGGTTCGGACTGAGAACTGTCTGCATAATGACTAGTGTAATTAGAAGTCAGTCTTGGCTGGTCCCTCTACACACCACTGTACGAAAAAGAAAACATTAAGTCTGGACTGCTAAAAGCTAGGTTGAAATGCTTTGACCAGAGCACAGCAACAACAATTAACAAGGCTAAATGTCCCCTCTCACAGCCTATTCCCAGCTTTCCCTATACTGCTGTAGTAAGCAGAGTAGCCTGTTTGTTTTTCTAGCACAAGCTGACCTTCTGTGCAGTCAATATCTAAAACACATTGTCTGAGAAGAGGGAGTTCACAACATTGAATTATGCAATTATCTGAGTGCACCCAGGCGTTTAGCAATGCAGGCTGCATCCAGTCCTGCTGACTACTTGTGATTTTCGAATACGTTGGAACCGGCACGTCTTGAAATGTGAATTCTTTGCAGATGGCTGTATCTGCTGTAGGCAAAACTCCACTACCATATTCTAAACAGTTCCCCTATTGTGTAGCTCTGGGGCATGCGAGACAGGGAAAGATGTGAGCAGAAAGACATTTGCAGCTCCAGTTCTGTTGTTTTTCAGATTGGCCAATGCTGATAAGTGGAGCTGGGAATACTTCTGTAGCAACCTTTCTGCCTGTGAAACTTCCCATGTGAAGGGTGCAAGAGGGGTCGGGAAGTAGAAGAAATACGGAGAGTAACGATTTGCTAGCTGCTATCTTGAAGACATCTAGGAGAGCCAACAAGTGCTGAAACTCTATAATGTATAGCTTTGTAACAGAACTATGGGATGGAAAAGGACCATATGGGCTCTTTCATAGCTTGAACACCTACATAAAATTACTAGCAAGCGTAACATCCTGATTATCCTTATGGAAGCATTTCTATGCTTGTGATTTTGATATTTCAGATTTCCTATTTTAAATGTGAATTGTTCAGGGCAAATTACATTTGAGGGGGGACCATCTTTTTGTTTTCACGTTTTGGTAAAATATACCATATAGCACCAAACTGAGCTTTTGAATTTGGAGGAGTTTGCAAATCTCAGGGATGGTACAAAACTACAGAACTTGCAGGCTGTGACCACAATCCCATCAAAAAAGAAACAAATTCAGTATTTTAAGCTCTGAATTGATTTAGCTCAGTGAATATTTGGAGTAACTCCACTAAACCGAGGGAGCTGTTCTTGCTGTACCGTTGGTTGTAATTGGCAAAATCTGACCTATTGAAAGGGATTCTGAGAAGCACGGGTATAGATCAAATCTATCCTTTTCATCCTTGTAATTTTAAATCTGAAGTGCTCTATGTAGCTTAAATTTAGGTATCAGAGAGAGGAAACATTGTCTTCTCTACTTCACGGGAAGCTAACAGATTAGATGACTTGCCCAGAGCTACACTTTCTGAAAGATCTAAGAACTGAACTAGACTGCCCCAGTCTCGGTGTCTCAACCACAGGTCATCATTCCCTTTGAAATGGTTTCTGAAAGCATTATTATACTGACTGGAAGCCAAAGTACTGGAAATACACTCTCCCAGTGAACCACAGGCTACAGTTAGGGGCTCTTCCCTCGCACTGCCTAAAAAGTTTCACAGTATTGCCCTTAGTTTTTATGGCACTAGAAACATACTCTGGTTTGAAGAACAGATAGATCTACCAAGATAAACCTTGCCTTTGAAAGTAGTTTTCAATTTTTGTTGAACAGGACTTTCCCATGGGAAAGAAACACAATGTGCTGCTTCATGCCAACATTCCCTTTCCCTATAACTACAAGTTTACTAATAGGGAAGAGAGGAGTTCATCTGAGCAAAAACTAAACAGAAATTGCATCAAATGGTGGAAACATGAGCACGTGAGATGTCAGATACCATGCTAACCCACTGGTTCTTTAGTCTGGGTAGCTGACCTATTTGCTTTCTTGTGCTCTGCTCTGCCAATTTCCCCTCATAGCTAAGTGCTATGCTTTGAGCTACTCCAGTTTTGTTGGTAAATGATATAGGATGAGGACTGCTGCAAACCTGTTGCATTCATGTAATACAAATGACCAGAAACTGCAAAAGCTGTCAACTCAGAATCTCCCGTGGAGTGCTTGGAAATATGTTGGCCATAAAGAGAATTGAAATTAAAAGCAAGGAAGGAAGGAGGACTGGCATGCAGATGGCTTTTGTAGGGCTGCTGTCACTCCACTGCAGTCAGAAAAAAAAACCTCCTCTCTGCTTTTTTAGATAACTTCGCAAAGAGGATGCGTCAGTTCTATTTCCTGACGCTGGGGGGCCGCTATCGGCGCTGTGACACTGGAGGCTGCTGTTAGTGATGAGAGACAGCACTCCAGAGAGGAAAGGGCTGTATAAACTAGTAGTCGTTCCCAAGTACCCACAGATCTACCTTTCTGAATGACTCCGTGATGATCAAGCTAAGACTAAGACTGTAACTTCATTGTCTCTTTCCTTCTGATGACTGTATCCAAGCTACCATAGGATCGACCACGTGAGAGATGCAGAAAAGCTTTGTTTTCTTAATTTTCTTAATTCTTTTCTGTGTTCTTTATTTTTGTTGTTGTTTCTTACAAATTTACAAATTTCTGCCTTCGCAGAGACTTCCTTCTCCCATTACTGTGGTCAGAAAATACAGTGACACCAATTTTAGGACCTGCAGTTAGAATTCCTGCCTTCCCAGACAAGCAGGTCATTTAGCCTCACGGCATCTGCTCTGAACTTGATCATAAACTAACTACAGTCAAGGGGAGTTTACCCTCTGCTTTAAATTAAACCTCCACAGCTCCTTACAGACTTACGCTGAAAAGATCAATGCAACGAGAAAGAATTAAGTGTTAGCTTTCTCAACTTGCTCTTTTGTCTTAATGAAAATAACCCACAGTTTGTGATGCAGAGGGATCATTCCAATGTCAAAAGCTGGGCTTCTGCTGCCCTTCTTCCTGCAATGGAGAGACTATCCAGGGTGATGAAACCCTAGAATCACTGAATCAATAAGGTTGGAAAACCCTTAAGCTCTCATTTAGCAAAACACTTTACCCTGGACTGATATGCATTTGGTTTTGAGTTAGCAACTTAAAGTGTGCTTAGGCAAAGCCTGTGTAGTAGCAATTAAAATCAGGTACTAACATGACTTCAGAGTAAATGCTTCTGTCATATGACTGCTATGGCACTTAAATATGGACTTAAAATCAATGCTGTGCCTATGTAATGTCTTGAAGAAAAACACTTCCCTGCACTGGGATCTCTGCCCCTGTTGTGAACCAGTGCTGGGGCCTCCTCAGGAGGTATTCCCCATCGGAAAACAATGGGGACTTTTTCCTTGTGAGCTGCAGAAGCAGGCAGTAGCTGATTATTTCTCGGTTGAATTAATTCTTCAGTTTTGCAGTGAGAACAAAGGCAAATAAACTTGTGAGCTGCTGGATCAGGAAAAACTAGGCTCGGATATGAGAGAAAGTGGCAGGGGTTTATTTTGATCCTTCCTGTACATTCATCTGCTATGAATGCAAACGGTTTCCTATTTGATGCTCTGAGGTGAGAGCCAGAATCCTCAAAAACTTGGCTCAGTTCCTGCTAACATTTACGTTCTGCTTATCTTGATTCTGGGACAAGTCTTTTCCAGAGACACTGTTACTGTGTAAGCTGATGAGTGTGATGCAGACTGAGGAAGAAGAGTTAGCAGAAAACTGAGCGACGGAATTCAAATGCTGACAAGCACTCTCCAGGACCTTTCTCTCCCTAGAAGTTATTAGCAAGATTCGAGTTTGCGTTTGTGCGGAACGGGGACAGCTGAGCCCTACCACTAGCATCACTGACAGAAACGGGGTAGCGAGGTGGGCTGTGCTTTCTAGCACTTTCTGTCTAAAGAGGTTTTTTTGCCAGCCACCCCAGGTATCCGCATAAACTGCATCATCAGGCTACACTCTTCTCTGCTGGGAAGCAGACAGAAGAACAGGACTGCAGCAGTGAGATTGCAGTGGAACTGCAGTGTGCCCGCACCACGCAGAGCAAAGCTGCAGAATGCGGTTGGGAAGTAAAAGCTTGACCACGGCAAAATCAGCCCGCTCAGAGCTGGATTTTTCAGTCACTTTGTTATGTATGTGCCCTGATTCATCTAGACACAGAAGTGTACCTCCAAGCCTGACTTTATCAGGACAACTTATGTTTCAAGGTTTTGGCTGAGTCAGGGCCAATAACAGGAGCTATCATGTAACATGGAACCTTTCAGTCTTACAGCCTAGGATTTCAGATCGTCTCGACCTTACTCACTCTGCCTTCCTAAAATGTTTCATGCACTGGAGCAAGACCACAAAGTACTTAAAAGCCATGAGTATAACTGATTAACACGGCTCATGTCTGTTGCAGGAAGAAGATGCATGAGACACCTAGGTTAGTAAAAGAATCGGCACAAAGGCTCTTTGGCATCAAAAAAGCTAGGGATCAAAATTCAGCTTTCTAAGTGGTTTTAAATTACCTCTATTTGTATGAACTGCTCTGTTATATGAGACTTTATTGCTATCATGATTAAATGTTTATGAAAATGATACCTGATAACTACAGAACCAGAATGGAGAGCATTTATACCGCGGTATGCTTTAAAATGAGAAACTTAAATCAAACATACATGTAAAAAAATATGCTTACTGGACCTTGTAAAGAGTTTTACTGTGTATAAGCAGCATGCAGAACGTATGTTTCACTATTTTCTGTAGCATCATCAGAAAAATATGTATCTGCATGTACACTGTGCTAGGTGAGTAGCTGGGGTGGGGACTGTTCGCTGGTTGGAAAGTTAAGCATATGCACATAGCTTTGGGTCTTTACATTAAGCCAAATGTTTTTATTTAAAGGAAGTTTTGCACAGTCTTGTATAGAAAGTTTAGGCTATCTTACTGCTTCTTGAACTCATGCTAATGTATGCTGTTTGCTGGTTAATCTGTGGATGCTCTAAGCAGCTTAAATACCGTATGACTACTATAATCCAAAATCCAAACTGTATGAGGAGTTCTAACAGGGATTTGGCTACTATATGATCTTAAAGGTGACTTTCAAAAGAAAAAGAAATATATATATAAATGTTTGTTTACTGAGAATGAAGGTATACAGAAACAGTCTAACGTGATTTTAAAGATGTGTTTTTTCACTGCTCCTCACAAACTCCCAGTTGACCAAAATTGTTTATTATACGTAAGCATTCCACCAGGTGAAGAATCCCAGTATAAACGTTCAGTGTCTGCACCCTAACGGGAATGGAGTACCATGCCATGAACAGGAGCAGCACCTTGCTGGCTTCTCTTCATGCTGCCACAGTCAAGACAACAAATAATTTGCAACTCCCAAGAGCTCACAAATTAAGACATAAAACTCCTTCACATCAAGCATTTGGCCTACAAATCAACATAGAATAAAGCAAGAAGTTGTTTTCATTCTAGTTTAGATGGCAGTTTTTCGTTCTGCTTTTATTTTCATTTCAGTCTGACCCATCCCCACTCTTTAGGCTTTCTNGGGGGGGGAGGGGTGGGGAGAACCCCTTCCTCTCTACCCGGGCGCAGAAGGGTGCGGGGGGACGCGGAAGGGAAGCAGGAAGGGGGGTCGGGCACCTCCCCACGCAGGCTGCGGGGCCTCGCCGTCCTGCCACGGTCCCCTCGGGCCGCTGGCGTCGCGGCATCCCGCCGGCAGAGCGCGGTGCCGGTGCCCGTGGCGAGGGAAGGCGCGCCGGGGCCGGACAGGTGCGGGAGCCGCGGGCAGGCCGCGATGTGCCCCCGCTCCTCCACGCTGCTGCTGCCCGGCTGCCGGCCTGGGGCGGCAGGTGCGGGGCGAGGCGGGGACCCGAGGTGCTTTCGGACTGCCTGGCAGAGCTGAGACGCTGCATCCCTTGTCCCAGGATGCTGGATGTGCAGGTGTTTCCCGCGGGTCTCTGGTGTTTGTTTCTGGTGGCTCCTGCTCTGTCCTTCCAGGCCTGTCTCTATCCCTGGCTCGGTTTCACTGATCTAATCCGATCCTCCCTTCCACTCTGTTGGTGTGGCTGACGGCAGCATTGTGGTCCAGGTTGGAGAGATGCTCTGCTGTTCAGAGAGGTTATACAAAATCCTTTATGCAGAGAACGAGTGCTTTTGTGATGCTTTCAAACACAATCTGACTGTATGCATGAGTGTTTAGAAAGGGAATTCAGAGTTGTGCCGTTTGACCTATTCATTAAATACTGAATAGTGCTTCCCTTTGCCTTGTGTGCAGGTAATGCTGCTTTGAGCAGAGTACACAGTTCCCACCTAGCCCCTGCTTGGTCAGAAGCGGAGGCCAATGCCTCTTTTCTCTAGTCCAATACTGGAGGCTGCAGAGCTAGAGCATCAGGCTCAAAGAAGGAAAATCCTTGTACTAGTGATCCTGTAACTAACATATATGCTAGAAAATCCCTCACTTAAACGAATCTAGGAAAAACAATAGATGGTAACTCTCAGTATAGCCTCTTAGAAATCAATTGTTCTTTCTTCTCTCTTCCTCAGCCTTTTTTTCGTCAAAAAAAAAAAAAAAAAAAAAAAAAAAAAAAAAAGTGGTAGTTCTTTTTCTTCCT
>JACDJE010000010.1:714143-846817 GCA_016647715.1 Pavo muticus | reverse complement strand
AGTAGCAATTAAAATCAGGTACTAACATGACTTCAGAGTAAATGCTTCTGTCATATGACTGCTATGGCACTTAAATATGGACTTAAAATCAATGCTGTGCCTATGTAATGTCTTGAAGAAAAACACTTCCCTGCACTGGGATCTCTGCCCCTGTTGTGAACCAGTGCTGGGGCCTCCTCAGGAGGTATTCCCCATCGGAAAACAATGGGGACTTTTTCCTTGTGAGCTGCAGAAGCAGGCAGTAGCTGATTATTTCTCGGTTGAATTAATTCTTCAGTTTTGCAGTGAGAACAAAGGCAAATAAACTTGTGAGCTGCTGGATCAGGAAAAACTAGGCTCGGATATGAGAGAAAGTGGCAGGGGTTTATTTTGATCCTTCCTGTACATTCATCTGCTATGAATGCAAACGGTTTCCTATTTGATGCTCTGAGGTGAGAGCCAGAATCCTCAAAAACTTGGCTCAGTTCCTGCTAACATTTACGTTCTGCTTATCTTGATTCTGGGACAAGTCTTTTCCAGAGACACTGTTACTGTGTAAGCTGATGAGTGTGATGCAGACTGAGGAAGAAGAGTTAGCAGAAAACTGAGCGACGGAATTCAAATGCTGACAAGCACTCTCCAGGACCTTTCTCTCCCTAGAAGTTATTAGCAAGATTCGAGTTTGCGTTTGTGCGGAACGGGGACAGCTGAGCCCTACCACTAGCATCACTGACAGAAACGGGGTAGCGAGGTGGGCTGTGCTTTCTAGCACTTTCTGTCTAAAGAGGTTTTTTTGCCAGCCACCCCAGGTATCCGCATAAACTGCATCATCAGGCTACACTCTTCTCTGCTGGGAAGCAGACAGAAGAACAGGACTGCAGCAGTGAGATTGCAGTGGAACTGCAGTGTGCCCGCACCACGCAGAGCAAAGCTGCAGAATGCGGTTGGGAAGTAAAAGCTTGACCACGGCAAAATCAGCCCGCTCAGAGCTGGATTTTTCAGTCACTTTGTTATGTATGTGCCCTGATTCACCTAGACACAGAAGTGTACCTCCAAGCCTGACTTTATCAGGACAACTTATGTTTCAAGGTTTTGGCTGAGTCAGGGCCAATAACAGGAGCTATCATGTAACATGGAACCTTTCAGTCTTACAGCCTAGGATTTCAGATCGTCTCGACCTTACTCACTCTGCCTTCCTAAAATGTTTCATGCACTGGAGCAAGACCACAAAGTACTTAAAAGCCATGAGTATAACTGATTAACACGGCTCATGTCTGTTGCAGGAAGAAGATGCATGAGACACCTAGGTTAGTAAAAGAATCGGCACAAAGGCTCTTTGGCATCAAAAAAGCTAGGGATCAAAATTCAGCTTTCTAAGTGGTTTTAAATTACCTCTATTTGTATGAACTGCTCTGTTATATGAGACTTTATTGCTATCATGATTAAATGTTTATGAAAATGATACCTGATAACTACAGAACCAGAATGGAGAGCATTTATACCGCGGTATGCTTTAAAATGAGAAACTTAAATCAAACATACATGTAAAAAAATATGCTTACTGGACCTTGTAAAGAGTTTTACTGTGTATAAGCAGCATGCAGAACGTATGTTTCACTATTTTCTGTAGCATCATCAGAAAAATATGTATCTGCATGTACACTGTGCTAGGTGAGTAGCTGGGGTGGGGACTGTTCGCTGGTTGGAAAGTTAAGCATATGCACATAGCTTTGGGTCTTTACATTAAGCCAAATGTTTTTATTTAAAGGAAGTTTTGCACAGTCTTGTATAGAAAGTTTAGGCTATCTTACTGCTTCTTGAACTCATGCTAATGTATGCTGTTTGCTGGTTAATCTGTGGATGCGCTAAGCAGCTTAAATACCGTATGACTACTATAATCCAAAATCCAAACTGTATGAGGAGTTCTAACAGGGATTTGGCTACTATATGATCTTAAAGGTGACTTTCAAAAGAAAAAGAAATATATATATAAATGTTTGTTTACTGAGAATGAAGGTATACAGAAACAGTCTAACGTGATTTTAAAGATGTGTTTTTTCACTGCTCCTCACAAACTCCCAGTTGACCAAAATTGTTTATTATACGTAAGCATTCCACCAGGTGAAGAATCCCAGTATAAACGTTCAGTGTCTGCACCCTAACGGGAATGGAGTACCATGCCATGAACAGGAGCAGCACCTTGCTGGCTTCTCTTCATGCTGCCACAGTCAAGACAACAAATAATTTGCAACTCCCAAGAGCTCACAAATTAAGACATAAAACTCCTTCACATCAAGCATTTGGCCTACAAATCAACATAGAATAAAGCAAGAAGTTGTTTTCATTCTAGTTTAGATGGCAGTTTTTCGTTCTGCTTTTATTTTCATTTCAGTCTGACCCATCCCCACTCTTTAGGCTTTCTTTTTTTTTTTTTAATGCAGTGGTCCAATGGATGCTTTTTCATGGTTTCTATGTGACCTTCAATATTCTCCTCTTACACTCAAATCTCAGTCCATCATCTACCTTGAGACCTGACCCAGCTGTGTACAGCATGAACCCTTGCTCCCCAGTGACAATCACTGACTTGAATAGAGCCCCGCCCACAGTTTGTATTGCAGCGCTGGGTCTCTGGCTACAAGCCTGCAGTGCGGAAGGAAGGGAAGGGGTCACGTTTTTTAGTTAGGTCTGAAAAATAGGATGTCAGTGTGAGGCAGCATTAAAGCGAGAAAGAAAAAGAATGTAGTTGCTTAGGACACAACACTTTCTATAGATCTCTTTGTCTTTTCCCTTCAAAATTCAACTTGGTCTTTAACATACATTACAGCTATTATACTGCTATATATAAGTCTAATTAGGAATATTCAAGTAATGTCATAAAATCTGCTACAGCAGAAACTAGGACTCGCTCTGTAAATATTTTTCTCTACTAAACAACTTAGTATTACAATAATCCTTGTGAACAAAGAAAAAATGCCAGACCCTAATCAGCACGCAGCAGGGGTAGGTCCTGAACACATTCATCTTACTTCTCAAAAGCCTCCCCTGGATAAAGGAAATGCCCTAATACTCAAGGCATCTTGGACACCAGATGGCTGATTATTAGACATTTTATGAAGAGGAAGGAAGTAAAGAGAAACAGCTTGAATTTTCATGGTACTGAAGGGACAGTGAAAAGGAAGGCGGAATGAGAACTTCATCCAAAACTCACTGACAGGGAAGACACTGATTTCAAAGGGCTCTGAATAGGAAGGAACGAAAGATCTGTGTTTGCTTCTCTTTCTGCAGATTAATTCTCAATTCATCAAGAGCTAGAATGATTGATTTATGAATATAAGTTTCTTCCTGTTATTATCACTGCAGTGATGATAAGTGACTGATAGTTGAGCCAGTTTTTTGCAGAAGAAAGGTCTGAGTTTTAAAATATTCACAACAATGTTGTAAGTTTTCTTGAGACTATCTGCAGGTTTTTCATAGGCCAGGCCTCCGAGAGCCTGACTCAGTGAGCAGGAGCATGTGGTAAGGCCAGGAGGAATAATATATGCAGGCAGTGCTTGCAGAATTTTACCTCCTCTGAAAGAATTCTGTAGGCAATTCCAATTGGATGCATTTGGACTCATCCTCTATTAATATAAGTTGACTCAGTCTGTTTTATGCTGGCTGAACTAACTGATGCTGTACCTTCAGCTGCATAGACAGCACTACAGGTTACAGCAAGTAAAACATACTCTAATCATAGATATTTACCAGAATATTTATATATGTATATATATAATTTATGCTAGCAGAATTATTGTCTCCTATCTGGACTTTCGGAAAGCCAGCTCCTTCCATGTCTATCTACTACATGGTTCTAGCAACTCTTCTAAAGCAGAGATGTTGATCTGTTCAGGCTCTTCCCAAAGAATTCTACTTAAGAGCTACAAGACACATGCACAAGAATGCTTAGGGCAAAGAAACTTCATGGGCATTTTACAAGTGGAAGATGGCAGTAGCTCCTCCAGGTCACACCGCGCGCAGTGGAAGGACACGGCTGCCTCAAATGTGCAGACGAATCTTGAGAAGAACGCGGATGTGGGAGCCAGTGGTCTCTGTGGTCCTGCTCCTCCCATGGAAAGGGATGTGGATTATCCAGCCAGCCCTGCTGATCCTAGTACAGCCTTCTTGTTAGGTATGTGATGAGAGACATAATGAATTGTTTGAGCAATGTATGTGGTCACCCCACTTCTAGGGCATTGCACATGCAGATGTGGAAGCAGGGTTGCAGAACTGGAAGCAAGGCCTCCCACAGAACAGTGCAAGAATTGATGGTAAAATCTCTCCACAAAGAACAAGCTGCATCAGGAAAGAACTGTGGTTTTTTGTGGGTCTTTTTTTTCCTTTTGCCATCAAAACTGGCACAGAGACGGAGTTTTGCTGGCAGAAGTATGGCATACAGAGGTGTGAGGAGTTTTTATTCATTATGCTCATCAACATAACTATACTCCCAAAACACTGAAGTGCAGTACAGACCTTACTTTGGGTGTGCACAAGCAGAACCTGGACTCACTCACTTCTATAGCCGTGTGATATCAAACAAATCCACAAGCACAGAGTGTAATGTGAATAGATGATTAATCCGTCAAACTTCTTTTGCTTTATTTAAAATAAGAATAAAGGGCTTGGGGGAATGGAGCCATGTGGAGTAACAACTCTGAAAAATATCATGGGCTTCAGAACATTTTCACAAAGGTGTAAGAGGGGCTGTTGTGATGCAGCTCTGTAACACGCTAATGACAGAGGTATTGGCAAAAACAATTAAAACCTTTAGCTGTGGTTGCGACTCAGGGCTGTAATCTCCTTATGCAATACACTTGACAAAGCCTTGTAGAACATGAGCCTGTTTTTTGCACCACAGTATATTCCTCCTCCCTTGCCATATTATGGGTTGTTGGGCTTTCTTTCTTTCTTATTTTTATTTTTACTCTCATAACATTTAACCAAATAAGCTTGTTATTCTGCCACAGATAAAACAAACATAGGGAAGCTTGCATGGATGGGTATGCCTGTCCTAGGGGAAGAGCAGCAGCTTACCTGCTCCGGGGTTTTGCGAGGTAAAGCTGCTTAATCATTTTTGATTATCCATGCGTTGTTTTGTTAACCAAATATTTGTCTTTTTGCCTCACACACATATATAATGCCAATATATAAATTGCACAAGGGGGTTATGGCAGCATGAGTCAATCTTTGGCATGTTTATCCATGGAGAGACATAAGCCTCTGTCTCTAGAGGCGAGTGTTTCCTCTCCTTGTTAGACCTATGAATATCTTTCACCAACAAAGTTTGTCAGTTTTCACTGCTGGCAAGTGAGCTGCTGTAACAAACGCTGCAGACTGGCAAGCCTCCAAGTGGGGCGGGGGCTGAGCCCTCCCTGCTATCATTAGTTAGTATTTACATTATGGCAGAGCCTAGAGGCTGTGATTCAGGCATTGCTGTGCAAGGAGACAGTAAAAGACACTTCCTGCCCCAAGCAGTTTATAGTCCAAACAGAAGAGCCTGGTGATAAATAGCAGAGAAAAGGCAGTACTTTTGCAACATGGAAAAGCCTGCAAAACACGAGGTGTTTCTAAAAATAAATATTAAGTCTTTGTATTTGTTTTATAGACTACTAACATCTGTAATTTCAAGCCTTCTTAGTCCTTAATGCTAGACAGTTTTTACTTACTCTAACAGCTACAGTTCTTGCTTACTCACATGACTCCAGGAGGCAAGGTCTTTCCAGATGAACACATCATCTTGATGATCTTCCTTCCAGTCCTATGTCAAAGTCCCCTGCTGCTGACCTGTCCAGAGAAAACAATGACTGCAGCTACACAGCTAGATTCTCATGTCCTCCATCTGTGGAGCAAGAATTGTTTCTCTTATCTTGCCCAAGTACAATAGTTTTCTCCCACCAATGCAACTGATTTTTAAGAATAGCAGTAATGTTTAATTTTCACATCCTCCATTATTCTCAGTGTACATTTCAGTTTCCCATATCTTTTTATTTCCTGTATCCATGGTCCCATTGGTAAATACTGCTGTCAAACCTGTGGATTCACTGTTCCAACCCTCACTTTTGACCTTGCCATTTTAAGTGGCAGATGACTGCTATAAATTTCTGGTTTCTCTGACGACCAGTGATATAAAAGAAGGAAAAAAAGATGTAGACAGAAAGAAGTGGGGGTTTTGCTTGATCCAACTTGGCCTTTAGTTGTAAATTATTGCACTACGCTTACCAAACAGGCAGTTGAGCAGGAAAAAATCTGTGGGAGAAGTAAACTTCTAAGCCAAGCATTTTCTTGAAGGTGCAGAGGCAAATCTCAAACTCATTGGTTTGGTTCAGCTGTAGGCAATGGAGATGTTTAAACTGAGGAAAACAATTAGAACTTATCTCATGAACCTTACCTCACCATGTTCACTTTTTCTGCATATTCTGAAAAGACTATCCAACAGCATGTCTAAAAATAGGACTCAAGTTTCTTAATTTCATAGCAGACAAGCATGCAGGAACTCCTGTGTATTATTGTGCTGTGCTGCAAAGAGAAAGGAATACTCATACTGTCTGTGTAGGAGGAAGCCTCTGAGGGGAAAATCATCGATAATAAAGGCCTCTTTTATTTGAATCACCTAACATTTCAGCTCTTCAAATCCTAACACTGAATTTTCTTAAAACAGGTTTCTATTATCTGTGTTGAACACATCAAATTGAGTAATTCAGTCTCATCATCTAAATTCAGTGTTGTGATAGCAGAATGTAATTGGGACAAGCTACCTAAAGAGGTAATAGAAGCCTTGATAAAAGCAGCATGTGAAATACATCAGTGATATTCTTTCTTTGGGGAAAAAAAAAAAAAGAAAGCAATTCTCTGCTTTTCTCCAGTGAGCTTATGTTACTGAGTTGAAGACACTTAGTAAGGCCTATAGGGCAGGACTTGCTAGCCACATTTGGACTTTATTGTGGCAGTTAGTAAGGGAAAATCCTTGTCCCGCAGAACTTATTCTGTGTTGGCAAGAGATAAGGGAGGTGGAGAAGAAGACAAATCCTTTCAGTTCGTAGGTCAGTGGCTGAACCGAGCTTTTAGCAGTTCTCTCTGATCCAGTTCAGGCATTCCACGCTCTCCTGTTTTCAAAACTATTGTTGTTTTCTGATATGTAATCAAGGCTACTGTATGCTTCCCATCACCTCCATTGTCCCAGCTGTGAGCTGTATTCTCCCATGCATACTCTCTTTATCGTCTTCCTAGAAACACAGTTTGTTTAAGGAATTACATAAAGTCCTTAAAACATATGTGAGAACAGTATAAAATGGTGCTCTGTCACAGCTGGTTTTGAGGGGCTGGAATAAGGGACACATTTATTGTGAAATCCTACCGGCCTTGACCATGAAATCTCAAACATTACACTACCTCCTCACCTCTGTGTTCACAAAAATCTGTTCCTGGTATCTCAGGTATCTCAGCATCACATCTGCTCAGCCTGTGTGCAGGCTGCAGCTCGGCAGGACACCCCAGTTTGTGGTCCTCTGCTAAGGCAGCTCTGGGCTTCACCTCAGCATAAGACAGTGGTTCCCGTGGATTAGTGTGAGCATCTCTATGTCTGTTCTTCCTGTCTTGCTATGGGAGTCAAAGCAGCTAGCCTGGAAGAAAGCAGCTCACTTGTGTAACCTTCTTCCACAGAAGAGCACTCAGACATTCTCCATTTCTGCAAAGGTGACAGCCTCATGAACTTGCAAGCCACCAAGCAGTGCTGAGCAGGGACAGGAATTCATGGCAAGCAGTGTTTCGTCAGCACATCTTCCCATGTGGGCCTGGAGCACAGTCTTGTACACTGAGACTGGAATGCTGCCCACTTACGGTAGCCAGTTAAGGAGCCCAGCACTCACAACACAGTACATAAACATTCAGAGAGAATGACAAATATCTTGCCATGCATAACCCATAATTTTCCTGGTTTGCTTTCTTATGCAATAAACTTGGTTTGTTGTCTACTAGCAAATGGATGTTCTCAGGCAGGTATACAAAGAATGTTTATGATAATAATACCCCTGTTAATAACATTGCTAAGATCCAGACACTTGTAATTCAAGACTTCAGTCTGTCACACTTCTACAAACTACAATTTCCAGTGCTAAACTTTCAGTGCTCCTAAGAGGAGGGGTGTAAAGACTTTTTCATTAGGTTGGAATGATGGAGGTAATAAAGTAAGTGACTTTTCCAAAACCACAGTACATATCACATGGCAAACTAATTAAACCCTAATCCAGCAAAGCCCTTTGTGTGTATGAAACTTGCAGCACGTGAAGAATAATGAAATCAAATACAAAGGCCTGACCCACCTTCTTAAGAAAATTACTAAACAGTGTATGTCACACTACTTGATGCAAATACAGCCAAACTAATGCATATACCAGTATTCATCTAATCATGAGAAAAACAGCTGTGTCAACTGATTTGCCCTGCTCCACTACCTCATGTCCTACATCCACAGATCCTCCTCCCTTTTTTCATTTTGTGTAAAACTCTCTTCTGTATTGCCACACGTGGCTCAGATATCACTCTGGCTTTTTAAACCTGTTGTCAATCTGATCCATTGAAGGAGGCTATCTCCTGTCAGCAGAGCACAACTACAACATCCTTCTGCATCCGTCACGTCAGATGAACAGTCCTCATTGTGCAGGCAGCTGGGCGGAGTCAGCTCTGTGGGGATGTGTCCCACACTACTGCAACACACACAGCTCTGGGCAAGCCCAACAGATAGCACCTGCAGCCAATGCACCTGTTGTGCAGCTACCTTTTCTAGAATTTCCACTGTGAAAGATGAGCCCACGGTAGTTTCACAAGGCCATAATGAAGTTTTCTCCTATTCATGATATGAATAAACCTGTATCACACTTAAGTGTTCAAATTTATAAGTTGTTTTTAATAACACCCACCTCATGTGGCAGGCCATGTGTTGTATGCAAACACTTATGTCAAAGAACACGCATATCCGATGGATTTATAGAACATCTGGGAAACCCTATTTTAGGAAAACACTCTATGGCCTTGGCAAGGGACTTGCTTATGGCCAGCACGTGGTTTGTATCCGTGTAACGGCACAGAACCATGACAGCATCAGTGAACTCTGCAACTCCTCACCCACAGTGCAGAGCCCCAGTGCCTCCAACTGTGCCATGGCTGTGGCAGACCCACCTGGAATCACCCAAGGGGCTTTTGAGGGATGGTGCTGAAAACATACAACACTGTTTGTGTGCCATTTTTAAGCTCTGTTTTGGTTCTTGTGGCATTTGGCATCTGCAGATGCAAGGACTTGGCTGGACCCGATCCACAGTGGGACAACACACCCATCAGCCCCAGCCTACACATCCCACGGGGCAGACTGGGCCAGGCCCGGTGTCACCCCTCTCCCTGTCTCTCAGTGTGCAAATGGCTGGGCTCATCTAGGGTGAGGTCCAAGTCCCGACATACCTGCGGGGGCCTGAGGGACTCTAAAGTGGTCTGAAGGCAGCAAGAGGCTGAGGCGGGAACTGCTGACGCAGACACAGGGACGTTTAGGTGGTCACAGGGATACTGAGGTGGGCTCTGAGGCGGGAACTGCTGAGGTGCTGAGGCGGGAACTGCTGAGGCGGGGGGCGCTGAGGCGGGAGATGCTGAAGCGGTAACTGCTGAGGCGCTGAGGCGGAGCGACCGCCCGCGCCCCCTCGCGGAGTCGCTGCCATCTGCGCGGGGCGACCGCACCCGCGGTGCCGGCTCAGCGTGCTGCATGCTAATACGCGGTAACTGCCCGGAGAGGAGAGGCGAGGCGGGGCGGAGCGAGCCGCCGCCTGCCCTCTCTCCCTCCCTCCTTCCCTGCCCGCCGCTCCCCCCGCCGTCGCCGCCGCCGCCGCCTCTCCTCCCCGGCCTCCCTGATGCCGAGGAATGGATAGAGCGGCTGCCCTGCGAGCCGCCGGCATGCTGGAGAGGAAGGAGCGGGGCGGCGAGGCGGCGGGGCCGGCCGTGCGGGGCTTGCCGGCCGTGCGGAGCACGCTGCAGCAGTGCGGGCTGCTCCAGGACCTCATCGACATTTCGCTGTCCAACCTGCGCGGGCTCCGCACCAAGTGCGCCGCGTCCAACGACCTCACCCAGCAAGAGATCCGCACCCTGGAGGTACGGGGCCGGGGGAGCCCCGCCGCCGGGATGTGCCGGTCCTGGGGCCGGGCCCTGCCCCCAGCGCCGGGAGCCGCGCTCTCTCACCGGTGTCCGGGCCGTGGGGGGGGGAGGGGTGGGGAGAACCCCTTCCTCTCTACCCGGGCGCAGAAGGGTGCGGGGGGACGCGGAAGGGAAGCAGGAAGGGGGGTCGGGCACCTCCCCACGCAGGCTGCGGGGCCTCGCCGTCCTGCCACGGTCCCCTCGGGCCGCTGGCGTCGCGGCATCCCGCCGGCAGAGCGCGGTGCCGGTGCCCGTGGCGAGGGAAGGCGCGCCGGGGCCGGACAGGTGCGGGAGCCGCGGGCAGGCCGCGATGTGCCCCCGCTCCTCCACGCTGCTGCTGCCCGGCTGCCGGCCTGGGGCGGCAGGTGCGGGGCGAGGCGGGGACCCGAGGTGCTTTCGGACTGCCTGGCAGAGCTGAGACGCTGCATCCCTTGTCCCAGGATGCTGGATGTGCAGGTGTTTCCCGCGGGTCTCTGGTGTTTGTTTCTGGTGGCTCCTGCTCTGTCCTTCCAGGCCTGTCTCTATCCCTGGCTCGGTTTCACTGATCTAATCCGATCCTCCCTTCCACTCTGCTGGTGTGGCTGACGGCAGCATTGTGGTCCAGGTTGGAGAGATGCTCTGCTGTTCAGAGAGGTTATACAAAATCCTTTATGCAGAGAACGAGTGCTTTTGTGATGCTTTCAAACACAATCTGACTGTATGCATGAGTGTTTAGAAAGGGAATTCAGAGTTGTGCCGTTTGACCTATTCATTAAATACTGAATAGTGCTTCCCTTTGCCTTGTGTGCAGGTAATGCTGCTTTGAGCAGAGTACACAGTTCCCACCTAGCCCCTGCTTGGTCAGAAGCGGAGGCCAATGCCTCTTTTCTCTAGTCCAATACTGGAGGCTGCAGAGCTAGAGCATCAGGCTCAAAGAAGGAAAATCCTTGTACTAGTGATCCTGTAACTAACATATATGCTAGAAAATCCCTCACTTAAACGAATCTAGGAAAAACAATAGATGGTAACTCTCAGTATAGCCTCTTAGAAATCAATTGTTCTTTCTTCTCTCTTCCTCAGCCTTTTTTTCGTCAAAAAAAAAAAAAAAAAAAAAAAAAAAAAAAAAAGTTGGTAGTTCTTTTTCTTCCTGCCACCTCCAAATAGCCTTCAAAAGGCTATTCTTTATAACACAGCACTTCTGTAGACTTTTGGCAACCCTGCTGTCTTTTCAGTGCTCAAACAATGTGAATTGCCATCAGTTTGGAAAACGATCATCAGTATTTTGCTGGTGGACCCATTCTGAAAGGAAACCTTTAATCACAGAGCCTAAAGGCCTGCTGTCATCTTCAGGTTGTTCTGAAAGCAACAAAAATTGTTGCTAGTGATAGTTACCGAGCGTGTCTGCTTTCCTTAAGCAATTATCTGCTCAAACCAATGGGTGCCGCATTCGCTGGCGATCATAAAATTGTACATCTCTGATGTACTCCCCAGTACGTGATTTCTCTGGGAATTCAACCAAGTACTGAATCCCTGCCAGCCCATGGAGCTACGGGAATGGGTACGGACTCTCTGCCCTTTGCTCTCTTCAGTTGCCTGTGCCTGAAGACATGATGTCAAGCAGGGGCTGAATCTCTCACTTAGTGACTCTGCACGGTGGGTTTGTCTGCTGCTGCTGAGCGCAAAACCAGGCTGTAGGAGTTGAGGGTCTGTGTTTGTTTTCATAAGTTGTGATTTCTCGTGGTGTACCATGGGGACTCCCAGAGGGCTGCAGGGCTGCCCTAGTAACAGGTGGCCTACACTGCTAGTTGTCATTGTGCAATGTTAACGTGTCAGAAATGCGTGCATATGTGTTCATACGCATTTGCCTATCCAATCAAGTCAGTTCAGGAAGGTGCTCCAATATTGCACAGAGCCAGTGTTAGCAATAGCCTGACTGCAGCGTGCGGTTACTGTGCAGCCTGTGAGCAGCTCCTTGCCAGTCAGGAGCAGAGTAATGAGAAGCTGCAAGTTCGGAGATCTCCAGTGCCTGCTGTGCTCTCTGCATGGCCTCGAGGAGAGCCACTGAATGGCTTTGTGGATCCTGCATAGTGGCTACTGGTGGTATGGCTGCTGGGCCTGCAAGCCTTGTCGGTGCTTCGGTTTGATCCTACATGTCTCATGTTCATGTGCAGAAACGTCTTTGTGGAGAAAGAGTTATGAGAACTTAGCTGCATTGGTATAACTGGTAAACTGTACAGCAAAGCCACAGGGATGTGATAAAACCATGAGATAGATACAAGGAACAAACTGGAAGCAGGAAGTACTACTTTGGGAGGGGAGGAGACAACTCTAGAAGTTAAGAAGTGGCTCCTGTGGCCAAATACCAGGCTGCATATGTGTCTTTTGAAGACAGTCCAATGTACTACGTCAAAAATCAGTTTTGATTAAAAACAAAAAGTGAAATTGATAAAGAACAAAAAGCAGAGGAAGCTTCTCTAATATAGTCGGCACATAGTTCATGTATGTTGAAAACTTTCATAATGTCTAGTTTTGGTGTCAGAAGTGTGAATGTGACATGTGAAGGGATATCTCCTTGAGCACGACATTCTGTATCTGTAAACAACAGATGTTCTGACCACACAGGTGTAGCAGTGAATGCTGCCGGTGAACACGGCTATCTTAAACCCTATGTTGTGCAGGTCAGACAGCAGGGCATGCTCACTGCCACTTCTGGTTCCCAGGTTAGCACAGCCCTGGAGTAAAGTTCTGAAAGCAGTAGCACTATGAACTGAATTAGCAGCCTAAAGCACCAGTGAAAAACAAATCCAAATGTATGTTACTTTTTACCCAAGATCTACTATCTTTATCCTTCTTGCACTGCTTTCCTCTGAGTCTTCGCAGCCTGTCATGTACACCACATGATTCATAATGTGTGTGTACTTCAAAGTTAAGAACGTCAGCGTAACTAAAGGTTAGGTTGTGTGCATGTTTATGTCCCTCCCAATTTACTGAAATGCATCAAGTCCTTCCTCATTCCTCTTTGTGCACAAGGTCTCAAACTGAAGCGCATGGTAGATAAGGATGTCAAACTGGAACCCCAGTAGGAAAAAAAAAGCACTCACCAGTCTAAAGACTGCAGGCAGAGCTTTCTGTAATATAGAAAGAAGAGGGGGGAAAGAAAGGACTGCAGGAATTACTTAAAAATAATGTGTTGAGTTTAGATATGTTCCATGAGCTGGGCCTGTTTCACATGTACGAAGGCTGTTTCTTAGAAGGGCAGGGAGTTTCCCTGTAGTGCAAAATAGATTGTGCTGGCTTAGTTACTAGCAGAGTAGGTTCTCTGATACCACAAGCTCTTGTATTTTCTTAATTTTTATCTGTTTTACTGAGCAAGTGCTGGAGTGCTTTTACCCAGCGCTTTGGTGTACAGCTTTCTTTCAGTTCTGTCCTCGCAGGTTTACTCATTTCTCAAGTAGACTACAAAACCAAAGTGGAAAATAATGAGAGCAAACAGTTTCTTGCCATGGGGTAAGCACCCAGCGTTGCCCCCAGATATCTTTGCAGAGAAACAACTGTCACAGTTTTTAGCTCTGTCCTTGTGCTAATCCCTTGCATCACCCTTAAACTGGTTTTGCCAAGTTAGAGGTATATTATTTTAGCTGTTTTTTGTTTTGTAAAAGTGATATCTTTCTGGATCTGTCTCTCTGACTAGGAAGCTGATAACAGGACGGATCCTCCAACACTGCTAATTGCAACAAAGATGAGGCAGAACCAGGCTGAACCGAGACCTAGATTGTATTTAGATTGGAGATATATTTTCCTTCTACCTCGATTCTTACATCATAAGAGCTAACTAGAGTGCTTCTGGGAAGGAGGCAAACTGGTTATGGTGGGAGTGTCGGGGTGGGGCAGCAGCATGCATTGCTGAGATCTGCCTGCTTTTAAGAAAACTGCTTTAATGCTCTTTGGCTGACCTGTGTCTGTGATGGAGGCATCCTTGGCCCAGTGTGCAGAGACCACTTTGACATCTTCCTCAGGAATGTCTTCTGTTCAGCATCTCCAGAAAATGTAATACCAGATTAGAAAGCGTGCCTGGCGCTGTGCCGGGTCACAAATAAGTCTATGACTCCTCAAATCAGTCTTTCAAATTGGCTAAATGATACCTGTAGATTAAATATGTTTGAACTTGCTTTATCATTATCTTCATTCACTTGGTAATTTGACTAGAAAAGGCTTATCTCTTAACAACCAATCTCCAAGCAGAAACAAATGCATTGAAAATGAGGGGAGGAATGGAAGGCGAGGAACTGTAATTGTCCGGAGTGGCAGACTGGAAGTTGGTTATGTGGTATGCGTAAGAAAAGAAAGATTGTGGGTTTCTAAATTTTAAGTAGTGGGAGCAGTGAATTTTTCAGGCCAAACTGCAACCTGTAGCCACATGTTTATAAGCCTTGCTCAGCTGAAAAGACTTCCTTTTCCAACAGGTCTTATGTAAGAGACATTCTTCCCTTACTTCGTCTTATTTTTTGCATATATGCAACACATTCGTTTTTTCTCAGAGGCGAGCAGAAAGTTTTCTTTTTTTCCTACATTTGTGCATCTATCTGTATAGGATAGGTTTCAACAGAGAATCTCTTTGGCTTGGAAGGAGAACGAACCACGTGTTACTACAGAGTCTGTAGACATCATCTGTTCTTTCTAACAGCATGTCTCTGCATATGATCAGAATATGTACATAGTAATAGAAGTTAGCTTATCCCCCACAATTAATTTTGTATAAATGTTTACATAAAAAGTCATCAGCCGTGTTTTAACGTACCTGGGATAAGCTCTGATGTGTAGGTTGCCATCACAATGAAGATGCAAAATGGCCTTCTCTTCACTTTTTAAGCTTTGTAGGTACTTATCTCCTTGACTGGATTCTATGAAGCGCTAAATGGGAAGCAAGAAGGGAAGTATCAGAGTAAGTCTTTATAGTGCTTTTGTCTCTCCAAAGTTGTGTGGCTGCTGGATTGTGTTACAGCAGAATTATTTCTGCTCATTTTTTGTGCAGAGCCAGCCTGGATGTCCTTACAGCAACTGAACTCCAGTGAAGAAGTTCACCGGTGCCTGGAGTTAAGAGCTCTGTATGTACGTGCCTGCACACACTAACAGGAACCCACAGGCTGTCGTGCTTGACAAGCCTCGCTCTCCACATACAAATTCTGATGTGTATTGCATGTTCAGAATTGATGCAATCAGGCAAGTGGCCCAGCCTGAGCTCCAGTTATATCTAGCTAAACCTGTGGCTGTAACCAGTTTTGCATAGATAGCACCTGAACAGAGCTTGATCTGCTACTCAAGTTCAGCTGGCAGCTAGTAACTGCATTTTGCACAACAAAAACCCCAATGAGTGTTATGGCTGCATACGGGTGACAGATTTACAGATATGAGTCAGCATGGTGGTACGTAAATTTATCACCTGTTGTTCATAAATAGGAACAATTAACAAAAGTCTTGCAGCACGCAGAATTATTTAGAGAATAGGTACACTTAAAAATATATTGACACCATAGACCATGTAATCTTTCAGATGCTGGTGGGATAAAACTCACTTTCTTTAAGGCTAAGGTTTCCCATCCTTATTTTCAGCCAGTAGGGGAGCTTTCTCTTTCCAAAAGATACATTATAATGAAATCATTCTTGGCTGTCTGTCACTGTTTTGAGGATTGGAGAATGTATTGGCTAGATTACTGCTGTGGTGAAAGGCACAGCACAGAATGATAGATGCATAGATGACACCACCCAGAGATACTGACGCAGACATCTCTTAGAGACTTTTCTCCTAGCTCATTTCTCATTCCCATGGAGTAATCCCACATGACTAACAGCTACAGCAAAGCAATGGCTTAGCTGCCACAGCTGGTAAGTGAGGAAACAGGATCTTTGAGTCTGGAAGCACACCTGTTCCAAAAGAGATGGACAGCCCCTTCAAGATGTGACTCCTGAGCAGGGCTGCTATGCCATCTACAGATGATCCCAGAGGGTTGTCCTAGCCCAGTAGTACTCCCATGAGAGACATGAGAAAAACTTGTTTCCTACAAACTGAAGCCATGATTGCAGGTAAAAGCAATAGCTTTTCATTAGAAATGCCCACTCCTACATATGGGCTGAGAATTTTGTAGATTGGCTTACTAATGCTTTTGATCAGTCAGAAGTGATTTGGGGAAGGGGTTGCAGCAAGAGTATAGTGTAGAATATGTAGTTAGATGCCTGACTCAAATACACTTTTAATGAAGGAGAGGAAAAAAGAAACAGCTTCCTGCCTTCTCAGCAGTGATTTTCCTAAAAGGAGAAAACAAGGAGTTTCATGTGCTTCTTCTTATGCTTGGGGAAGTTGAAACTATAGTGTTGAAGGCTGGGGGCTGAACCCAGATGCAGTGTACAGAGACGGTGTACTCTGCCTGGTTGCAACAAGTCTATAAGAATAAAACTGGTGAATGCTGCTGATTGCTTTGAAATGTTTTGTGAGCAGAGGTCAGGTGTCTGTCATTCCTTTTCTGTGTAGTCTAATTTGCATTGTGCATCTCGTGGACACTTAATCAGTAGAATAAGGAATCACGCCTTGATAAGGGGCTAGAGAGTGCCTGTCATCTGATGATTATTCTGTGATTCTTAGTTATCCCAAGTGGAATAGCTCTAATAGCAGAAACTGTGAGATCTACTCTAGAGCAGCAGTTAGCATGGCACTGAGGAATCTTGCTGGGACGCAGCAGATCCAGGCTCTCAGCTGGGCACGTGACATTGCCAGAACTAATTGAGCACAGCTTTCAGAATGCAGCCAGGAGCTGGACGGGGCAGTTTGCTGGTCTGTGGGTCTGAAATGCTTGGAAGCCTTTTTCAAGGAAGTTTTAAAGGTTGGGCAAGCAGTTTCCTGCCCAGTCCTACTCTTGTTATTTGCTTCTAAAACATGGGTTTGTCGATTTATTAAAGAACTTTCACTTCTGTTTGAAGCAACCTAAATTTAGAAAGGAAGTCTTGAGCTTCTCATTGCTGCTGTGTGTGTAGGCTATTGTAGAGTCTTGCAGATTCCAGTGTGAGGCTGTATTTTTAGCTATTAGTTATGCTGACTAAACTAGAAAGAATAAATAATGAGTATTTATTTCCAGATTGAGAACTTCAATCAGGTGTAATGACTGCAAGTTATTAGGTAGGGGATGTAAATGGATTGGTCAATAAGTAATTATTGAAAGATGTGTAAGAGGAGTGACAGTATCTCCTACGCTGCCTTATAGTGCTCAATAATTTATCCATCCTTAAAGCATTGGGAATTTTCTGTCAACATTCTCATCTTCCAGAGCAGTGTTTTTTCCTTTGTACCTTGTTAGTCAGCTAGAGGGTTAAACTCTGCTTTAGGAGATAGTTGCAGCTCCACCAAAATAAGCAGAAGTTAGAAAGTTTTTGTTGCTTAGAGCTTCAGGGAAAAGAGAAACTGTTTTTGACTGAACTTTCCACAGAAGACTTCTGACTTTCAGATGTCTCCCTTTTGAAAACTTCTTCATCAGCTAAGCAGAACATTTCAGTTATGGGCCCTTTGTCTTACTGATCAAAACTGAAACTTTCCGCAAGGTAGAACACTTCATGCAAAGACCTGTAACTCTCCCACAGTTTCAGCGGGATAGTTCTGAGTGCCTCAGGCCAGCACCGGTTAGTAGTATTGGACTCTCTTAGTGCAGGTCAGATGCAGTATTTATCTTCCTCATTTTAGTGAATTCTGGAAGCTACGTTCTTGTCTCTTTTCCCTTGTTTTAAGGAAACAGCTGACACTGAGATAAACCAAGGTGAGCACAAACACCAAAGACTTAGCATTTCCTTACACAACAAAGCTGGAAGAAACCCCAGAGTGGATGTCAAAGGGCTTGCCAACCCTGTTTGTATTAAGTAAGGATATTATGTGTGTTAAAACTGGCTGAGTGCTGCAGGCCTGACTTAGCCACTGTTGTATCACTGGCATTGTGTATGGGTATAATGAGGCAGAGCTTCTGTGGGCCGCCTGCCATTGCAGCCTGAATTCCTGGGCCATCTGCAGTCATGGACGATGACCTGGAGGGAGTCTACAGAGCTAAGGCTTGGAGGGAGAAAGGAGCGCCACTGTGAGCACAAGTCTTCAACAGCTGCCTGGAATACTGGCTGTGCTTCTGCTGAGGCTGCATTTGTAGGAAATAGATCCAACTTCTTGGGAAGATTTTTTTGTAATGATGTTTAATGCGTGTCTGTAGTTGCAGTTACCTGTTTGCATCTAACAAAACGGGCCTTATCTGGTACCAGCTGCCAGTCTGCAACTGAAGGCACAGCTAACTTGGCTTAATACTTCTGCTAGGTTGGTAGTACCCTTTAGGTTTTCATTCTTATGGAAACTTAATCTACAGCATCATCCTGCTGCCAAGACATGCAGCAGTTCCACTGATGTGTTCTTTCCTCTTCTTTTTTTTCTACTGTGTTATTCAGATTGCCCTATTTGCCAATAATGGCTAGTTTGTGGTCTGAAGCTAAGAGCTTTGGAGTTAATGGTTTCCTCACAATGTAAGATTTCAAATTGAAGGTAGTAGCATCTATTCCTTCATTCCTTGAGGAAATGAGCTACTGGGGCAAAAGCAATGCAGTGGTGATGCAGCACTGCTCTTAGCTGAAGTCCACTGTAGTGTTTGAGAGCTCCTTACAGCCTCTTGTGCTCTGTATCAAACTGCCTTGCCCTGCTCCTTAGTGAAGGAGCAAGTTCCCCAGCCTGCCCGTAACACTCTACTAGCAGATCTGCATGGTGTTCTTACAAACACACTGAGAAGGGTGAGTTGAGGGAGACTTAACATCTGGCTTCAAGGCATTCCGTTTTCTGTGGCAACGCTGGGAAGAAAATGCAGACCTGGCAACTACAAGGTGCATTTGTTTCCTAAAGTGGTGTACAGAAATTACTCTGACTGTTGATGAGACAGATGACTTTGTGATGCAATGTAGCAACTAAGAGCTATTTGGAACAGGGTGAGAAGACTTCAGGAGAGGAAGCAGGGACCAGTGCTGGTGGCCCAGGTGTCTCTGTGATGGCAATTCCAGTCCTGCAGGAATCGTGCAGTCTGAAACGTGCTGACCAGCCACTGCTGCAGCTACTCTTGCACAAATAATTCAGGGTTAGCACACCACCGATGTAAAGATGTAAAGGGGGAGAACAAAATGCCTGCTACCTGTCCAGCTTTGGAGGCCAGTTTTTTGCAGCCCCTCACTTCGCTTACTTTAACAACTGCATAAGGCATGACAAGAATGCTGGCTTGCCCTGCGAGTGGGGGCAAGGGGAGACAGACCCTATTCAGATAGACTGGAAGTGTCCACGATGTGATATGCGTTTCCAGATGCTTCACCTTCTGCCTTGTCACAGAGCTTTGTCGCCTGGCTTCAGCACTGCAGACCTCAGAGACCCCACAGGAGATCCTGACTCAGCAGTTCTGCACAATTCTGTCTTGCTGGAGCCTGCAGCTGTAAAACCAAGGTGCAGGGGGAGGGGGAAGCACACGATGAAACGCATAGTCTGATCCCTGCCTCTCTATTCATCACAGATCCTGTGCATAATAAATAGACTGGATCAGCCTTTTTTGTCATCCTGTCATCGTGAGGAGAGGAGCCTGGTGTGAGGTCTCTAACATAGGAGGCATGGCCCCTTTATAGTGCAAAGAATAATCTCCACATTCAAACTGTATTTTTCAGGGTGAGTTAGCAGCACAGTGCTTCCTGTCAAAGCGCCTGTGCTGTGGGAACAGTATCAGCAAGCACTGCAAGTCTCTGCATTGCTAGAATTCTTTGGAGTTCTTCTAAATGCTGAGCCTGACCTCCAGCTGCTTAATGAAGTTTGCTACGGCTCTAAGATTCATCTGGCCTCAAATTTTGAGGCAGAGGATGTGGAGGAAATTGGAGAGCTGTTCTAATGGATGAGGGATTCCGAAATTTACCAGTGAGAATGGCTCATTTATTTGGGGAAAAAAGATGCTGAGGTTTTTTCCTTGAAGCCCTGATACCAGGACAGTCCTGTTTCTGTTATGAAACAGTGGGGAGACTTCACAGCTTAAAATCTGAGGCCAAGTGAGACATGGGTAGAAAGAGGCAGGTTGATCAGTGACCAGCTGGTGGTTTTGCAGTTGGTTTTGTTTGTTTGTTTGTTTGTTTTAATCTTCATTGCTGGGGCCTGGGGAGGGTAGTTGGCAATACAGCCTCAAAGGTGTTTCCAGGTGCTGTATACATGCATTTGTGGCTGAGAGCTGGTACGGGCCTGTATGACCAGGAAGTGATTTATTTTGGTAATTGTATCCTATAGTACAAGCAACAGTTATTCTTCTGGGTGCATGCATTGATAACTTCTTAAAAAGTATTGAATCTTCTACTGCAGCAGTTTCCACTCCGCTTTCTGCGCTCAGCCCAGTTCCAATGTTTACCGTAACTTTGTTTTGCTACTCAAAAAAAGTCAGCTCCGATCTCCTGTGCCCAGAGCCTGAGACCCAACTTGGCAGCCTATATCAATCTACCCCAGCCAGAAAGAAGTATGACTTCTAGGCCAGGGCATTCCTCTCTTTGGAAACTCCATAGTGTGCCTACTGCTGCCTGACTTGTCCAAGTTTGACCTATGTGTAGAATAGGATATATCCAATCTGCTGCTCATCACTGTAAGATGCAGTGAATGGTTTCTAACCTGGCTGCCTAAGATATTAGACACATACTCTGCAGATGCCCAAATGCCATTTGTGAGGACAGCCGGTGCTTTTGCTGTCGCTTCAGATGCCCAAAGGCAGAAAGAAGAAATGACTTCCATAACAGCCAACATCAGACAAGTAGAGATCATCACAACTCAATGCAGATAAAGGTACCTTTTTTCTAAATTGTTTTCTCATGTTCTGATGAGCTTCCACTTGCCATCTGCCCTTTGCACAGTTGTCATATCATTGTCTGTTCTTTCAGAGACAATTCAGTTAGATCTTTCAGTAGGTTTTAATCAAGTGTTATGGGGTTGTTGGTAAATTATTTACAGCCATATCACTCGATGAAACACTTGGTCTGCTAAAGCTATCACGTAAGTGACATACCTGTAGCAAGAAGCACAGCTGGCTTTAACTTAGGACCCCACTTATGTTCCTTGGGGTTATCCAGTTGGCATTAAATGAATGTCAGGTTATGTGAGCCTCTGTTTCATATACAGTAGTAGATATTGAATATGGCTGTGCTGAAAACAATGGAGTTGAAGCACTTTAAAACAAGAGTTAAGAGCTGAATTTAGCTCTATTCTCTGCTGACTCAGTTCTTCTATAAGTGCCTTCAAGGCTGAATACTTTGAACAGTGTGGCCTTGACCCTCACTTGAAGATCCTGCTACTTCAACAGCAGTGCTGTCTGTTTGTACTGTCTTCAGACTTGGCCTGATGTAAAGTAAGTGTTTTTTTGATGAGCAAGGTAATAGGAAACAGCACTCAAATAGGAAAGCAAACTGAGAAAGTGTGGTATTTGTAGAAGACAGAAGGATTATTTCTCTGCCTTATTGACGGAAGCCAGTACCAGGAATTGTTAAAGGCGAGTACAAACTCATGGATGTCAAGTCCTATCCAAGCCTCATATGAGCAAATGGAAGTTGGATGATCAGGTGGACTTGTTAACTTAGAGCTCAAAAAATAAATGTTGTTCTGTTATTGACTACACGAATAACAGTGTTACGTGCATTGCTCTGACTCACCGAAGCAAATTTCCTAGCTCACTAATGGCTTCTGGGTAGCCTATAACAGCAGTAGATCAATGTGTACTAAGCTCCAGCTTACTGTAATCCTGCACAAATGTATCAATTCTCTGTTGTGATCAGGGACTTTTTCAGACTGTTTCCAGATCAGCTCTGTGAAAAAGCCCCAGCAAGGGAAGATACCAGCCTGCCTACACGCAAGTATAGTTGTCTAGATTGCAGTTGAACAACCGAGTGCAAAATTTGATATAGTTATCTTGCATAATATTTGAAAATAGGCTTAAAAGAGAATGTAAGCATTGTTGGAGTCCTGTTTCCAGCTCTTCTGCCATTGCTGGTTTCCAACCTCCAAAAACCTTTAATCGTATGTACTGAAAGTGTGCTGTGCTCAGAAGGCAGATGCTTTGAGATCAAAAGTTGCAACTTCTCCAGATCCACTACACAAGGACGAAGAACAGTTACCAAGATTGCAGGACCACATGACAAGGACTTTTAATTTACTTCTTCATTCTCTAGAATGGCCAAATCCAACATAGTCTAAGCTAAAAGGAACTGCAGGCAGTCCACCTATTAATGAGAGCACCTCTACTCCGCAGTTTTTCTAACCTCTTCCAACAAGTAGCTAGGGCAGCCTTTCAGAGAAAGTGCTTGGTGTTCCTGGTGTTCCTTAGTATTTGGGAGGCAGGATGAAGGTGGAAATAGGAGAAGAAGGAACTTCTCTTCGCTTGCACTGTACACATTGCACTGTAATTCTCATGTGGGAATGACTATCACAGATGGCAAAGTTATGAGACAAATGCAGCCTTAGCACTGCTTATCTGGGTCTAGTATATGAAGCAAACTTGTGACAGACTATCTGTTAGTCTCAATGTTCAAACTCAAGTGAAACTGTATGGTACCTTATTTTATAGCTTGGTCCTTCCTTTCAGCTGCTGTGTAACCCTAAAGCTTTTTCCTCTCTCCTCCCAGTGCTGTGTTTGTTGGTTCCATATATATCATCACTGATCTGAGGCTTTGAGCAGCTGCTAGGAGTATTTGCCTTTGCAGCAGAAAGGAGGCTGCTCCGTGTTACTGAAAGTGCAGCAGTTTCTCCTTTCCCCACCCCCAGAGTTGACTATTATTTATGCAACATGATCTAACCCAGATCGGCTGGGAGCCGATGGTCCAGAGTTCATTTCCAGTTATTATTGTAGTATGGAGTCAGTCTGGTTAGAGGCACTTGTTTCCAGCACAAAACATATACCCTTTGAGAGCATAAACAAACTCTAGGTCACTTTTACTTAGCTTCATATAAAAGTATTTCAGCTAAAAGGAAAAGCAAGCTAGAGCTGAAGCACTGTGAGGAGCTAGTTCAGCAGTCATCTGTAATAAGCTAAGTAGGGCCCCTTCCAGTAGAAAGGAGATAGAAGGACCACTAAGCTCTAAAACAGCAGTGGAAGTTTGCCTTTTTAGAATCTAGAGATGTATTGTACAGTTCTTACCTTTGCCTCAGTTATGTGTTCAAACTCCTGAATTAGGGCATATGTGAATAAAACATATGCAGAATTACTTTGCCGGGCTGGGGGCAGAACTCAGTGGCCCAGGCATATCTGGCTATTTCTGACTTTAACGGCAGAGCAATTACACCTGCTGTCACAACCCTGTTCTGGTATGTGGGTGTAGCTACTCTGGAGTTCAGTCATCCTAGCTACCACTAACCCAGCTGGTCATCTTAACCAATTTTTTGTTTTCTTTTTTTAATCTGGGATACTACCATAAATCCTTAATAGACAAGGCTCTGGCTTTGAAGGCTGGCATCTCCTAGACTGGAGATGAGAGGCTGAACTTAGATATTCACAAAGTATTCACATCTAGCATTGAGTACTGACTTGGCCCTCCGTACAGCCTTGACAACAGTAAGCCAATTGTAACCATAACCAGCACAGAAACACTGAAGTAGTAAGGAAGCTGGGGTACTTAGACAAAAAAGCCTCCTTCAACTCTAGGCATCTGCATGCTAATACAGGAGTTTTAGATTTGAGACTGAAAAGACTTTGTGTGGCTCTGAATCTGTATTGGAGATGATTACCTTACGATAATTCACACTCGTTCCTTTGTTCCAGGTGGCCATCTGTATGCTGCTCTGGAAAGCAAGGGGTCAGGCAGCTCATGGAAACCAGTGTCACGAGAGGCTGTTAAATTCAAAGGCAAAGTTTAGTAGGGCAGCACCGAGTGGGGTAGGGCTGCCTCTCAGCTGGACAAACAGGTCACACAGGTTCCAGACATCCTGTCCCAATGAAAGCAGAGCACCAAAGCTGCAGGATGCTCTCAGGTAGGAGCACCACCGATACTTGGCAAGATCAAAGGTTAGCAGTTGAGGCTTCATCAAGTACTACAGTGTTTAAGTGTTCTTTAGCAAGAATCCATCATTATAGTTATTAACATTAATTAAGTTTATCTTACAAAGCACTGTCCCAGTGTCATCAAATGCACAGTTTCTAACCCATGATAAACAGCTTTGCTTTTGGTCCTTGGTATAGTCTTTCCTTGCTTTAGGAAATCACCAACTTGGATATCGGGTTCTGACCATTTCTGCCCTATTTAGGGAACAGAGGTCACATCCTGCTTTGTCTCTGTAGAGGGAACTCCTACTCTTCCTGTTGCCTCACTCCTGCTCATTTTCCTGCAGAATAGCAGGGAGAATAGCATAGGAAGCAAAGCAACCCAGTCCAGTAGAAAACCTCATACAACACAGTCACAGAAACCCAGTAACTGAAGAACAGTCTTACAGCACAGTCAAGTTTTTGCTTGTAGCTCATCTCAGTAACTTTAAAAGAATCAGGAAAAAGGCAATAAATAAAGTCTTTCTGCAACACCATTCTTCTGTTTCATAGCATTTCCCCACATCTCACATTAAACCCAAACTTCTTCAAGTAGTCCTTCATTCTCATTACAACACAGACTCCTTCAGAGGGATGGTCTGGGGGTGTTAGAGAGAAGACTGTATCTGTAATCTACAGTAATAAGGAAGGTGTCTCCTATGTTTTTGGGTGATTGGCTATCCCTTGTTTGAAAATGCATAGAAGTAAGTTTCTTAAGGTGCATTAAATCTCACAAATCTTAAACCTTCTGCAGACAGCAGAGTTAGGTGAGTATACTAGGAGTGTAAATGAATACTTCTCCACTAGGAAATCAGGAGTGTATTGAGGAGAGGTCATTCTTGAACTGAGGATACCTCAGGCATAACTGGAATTCCTGTGCTCAGTGTGCTGTAGCACAATTATGAGATGCACTTGGCATGTTGCATGAGGGTTGTTCTGGGGATACCTGTCTGAAGGGAGGTCTGCCTTAGGCTTCCTGGGCTAAGAGCTCAGTGTCCCTTTACGTTGTCTGCCCACTTGTAAGAGAAAAGAGGTTAGTCGGCAGCTGCGACATTGCTGGTTCTGAGATGGCAGAAAGGGTAACCTGAGGACACGTGGTACTGCAGAAAAAGAGGGAACTGGAAGGATAAGCTATACAGGTTTACGTGTTTGTTTACTGAGAAGGAAAGAAAGCAGACCAGGCAAACAAGCTCAGTGTGATTCCCACTTACTGATGGCATATCCAGCCCTAGAGAAAAGAAAAAGAAAATTCATACAGTCCATTTTATTTTTGAATTGTTTCAGAAACCTTTGGCAGAGCTGAGCTGTGGGTGATCAGCTTTCTACTTGGTGGCTTATATTTCTACAAAAGATTTTTCACTCTTGTATTTCCTGCTTTGACTGTGCCGTAGTGTGGTAGATGTAGTGCAAGGAAGCATCCTGTAAAACTGAGGAGCAAACTGAAAACCTCTGATCTCTAATGCATGGCAGATCACTACTGCCATTTTTCTTAAGTTCTGAAATAAGGAGACGTTGTATAGGTGCAGAATACTTTGAGCAGAGGTGGGGTTTGGTGTACTTTGGTTTTTTTAACACTCCCAAACTGCAATTTTGTAGTTGGTCGGCTGTTTTAAAAGATGCTTTCAGAGCACGTGGCAGGTTGCCACATTCCAGTTAAGCAATTTCCTATAGCTGACATTTTTAAAAAGCATGTCGTTTCTCAGCCATCTCCTCCATTTTCACTGGAAGGTGCAAACAAAAAAACAGCAAAAAAAACCAACCCACGACACAGAAGCCCCAAGGCCTGTATTTGCACTTCCGCGTCTGGGGAGAATGTTCTCTGGGAAGCTGTGGAAGGCCAGTGTCTATCAGCAGCATGCTTTTGTATTTGGATTCATTGCATAACGTAAACATCTCTTAACTGATAATATGAAGTGGTCTGAAGTGGTAGGGAATGCTTCATAAAATACATGTTGTAAATTAAAAATAATTATTTTTATATATTTTTTTTAATTTCTGAATGGGTTGCGTATTTAGAAACAGGTTATGCTGCTAAGCCTGAAGTTTTTTAGTCGTTCTGAAGGAAATGCCTGGCTTTAAAATTTTGGGCTGTAAATTCTACTCGTTTATTTGTGCTGGGAGCTTACACCTCCCACTGTAGAATCAAGTACACTTGATAGTTATTTTACATGTATCAAAGTATGTAAGCTCTAGACTTGCTGTTGTGGTGGCTCACTTAGGAGCACGCAGGAAATAAGAAGGAGAGCAAGGATCTGAAGCTTATTCAAGGCTGGTCTTTTGTTGAGGCAGGGAGATGGAAGTCTTTGATTTGCTGAGGCTCTGCAGAGTTCTATCAGAGCTGTTATGACAAGGGTCAGTGTCTCAGCTGTGGCACTGCCTTTTGAGGTATAAAAGTCCTGGAAGGGAATGCAGGATAACTTTTCTACTGTCTTGCCAAAGGCATCATTAGCTCTGCCTAGTCCATTTTTGACAGGCATTTGTTATCTTATTGCTAAAGACCTTGGTTAGGGGCCAAAACTGTGTTGAACTAGGCTTTGCCTAGCCTTAGCTGTTGAGGAGAAAACTGATAGTGATATTGTTCCAGGTTGTCACTCCGTTTGTTGGAGCTGGTTGAGATTTGGCTGCAAGTGAACAGAGACCGGATCAGAGAATCAGATTTGATTGAGCACAGGAGATGTTCTGTGTTTGGACAGAAGTTTTCTACATGGCAGGTAAAACCATAAGCCTGCTAAGTGGCACATGCACCAAGTCCATGAGCGGATGGGAAACCTTAACAGGTCTTCAGGCTGCTTGGCAGTAATGATGTTCTTTTGCAAGGGGAAGGATTATTCTTCCTGTGCTCCATACAGAAATACAGTTAAGCTTAGTAAATCATGGCTGAGCTAAAGTTGCTAGGCGGATGCTGAAAAGAAGTCTGAGCTGAGGGAAGATTGAGCTGCAGATCTGATGTGGCAGCAGCAGGGTTGTGCATAGCAAACAGTAAATGCAATTCTTAGTCTTGCAGAGCTCTCTCAGTCATTCTGCTGCAGTTGCATGACTTTGGGTTACAGAGGAAGGGGGAGAGCTTTCATTGTTAGTGTGCAGTGGGTGTGAAAACTGTGATATTTAAGCAGAGGACTGTGTCTGCAGCTGCATTAGGCTTGTATGAAATCTCCAAAGAAATCTTGCTACCAGGTACAGGGATCTGCTTGATTGTGCAGTGTCATCTTCCCACTCCTACCCTTAGCTAGGAGGCCTCAGCTGGGTGTTTACAGCTCTTGGTTGTTGGGATTGTGAAAAAGAAAGGAGGGGAGAGGTGGGATGTGGCCTCCAAGTGACCCAGAAATTATGCTGTCTGCATCATCTAACAAAGCAGAAATAACATACTGCAGTGTTTGGGCAGTGGCTATTGTGTCAGCCTCAGGCGTGACTGAAGGTTCAAAGGAAAATGCAGTCATCTGATGTTCCATTTCTCCCCATCCCTCCACCTCTCTGTGTTTTTTTTATTTACTAATTTCTTTCTTTTTTTCCCCTAAATGTGCCTTGTGTATATGCTTTTTTGCTGGCTTGCACTGGGTCCTGCTCTGCGGGGTTTGTTTAGCAATGCATTGAGAAACTATTTCCTTCTTTTTTTAAAAAAAACCCAAGCCAGAAGTCCTTGAGCCAGTACAGACATCTGGGTTCTGCAGAAGTGGGAGGCCCTCAGATGTCTCTGCTGTAGCTGCTGCAAGTAAGGCTGGCATGGAGACCCCATGCACAGATCCTCAGCTGATGCAGATTCCTGCAGCTTGCTCGCTGTGGCTCGCTGTGACCTGCAGCGCGCCGAGGTGCCGCTGCCTCTCGGAGCACTTGCTCCTGTCCTTCCCGCCGTTCCAATTTCCTCTGCTTTTTAGAAGCTCCGTAGCAGTCATTGCTGCCATGATCTGGTGTGGTGAGATCAGAGGACTGAAAAAACTCACCTGTTTTTAAAACTGCTCCTTGAATTTGACTTGTGCAAATTGTGTTTAATCCTTCCTCTTCCTTTCTTGTTTTTAAAAAAGTGATACTGCCTGGGGTCTTGCGTGTATGCTCAGTTGTTTTTGGCATTCAAAACAGTGGCACTGTTCTGCAAGCTGTCATTTTCAAAGGAGACTGTGCTTGTGGTCCAGAGCAGCAAGAACTTCTATACCTGGTGCCTTTGCACCTGTGTAATCAATAGAGGTGGATGGGAGACAGACACCAGGCAGTGAGCTCTAGCCAGACTAGAGCATGGGCCTCAGTCTGGTACGGGAGTCTGCTCCCTCAGCCGCCTGCCCTCTGAATGGGGCAGCTGGGCTCAAGGACGTGGTGCGAATTCTGCTGACTGTGGGTCAGAGTCTGACATGTACACGAGTTCCTTTTCTCAGATACCATCTCAAATAAACGAATCTGCTACCAGCCATTTTGTAATGTTTCATCTGCGAACTTGGCCCTCCTCCTGTATGTCTGGTGAAGATTCACATCAAAATATTATCCTTTAGTGTATTCAGTTTTGTTGTTGAGGGCAAAATCGTATGTGTGAGAAACTGAGTGAATTACTTTCAGGATACAAGTAATTTCCTGAAATGTTTTTTTGCATCTCTTTGTTTTGTGTTGTATGTTTTGTCTTTATGCCACTCTTGTGCTTGCCTTGAAAAAAGCTGTTTGAAATCCATACTGGATTCAAGGTAGCTTTGAAGTTTGTGAGATTTTGACCTGAAAGATCAGATGGGAAGGATGGTTTTCAATGCAACTGAACAAATTTTTTTATGAACTGCTTTGGATCAGTTTTACCTGCTAAATTTTAACACGTCATGTTAAAAGACTACAGACCTGCTGTCTCCACTTAATCAGGCAGATGTGGTTAAGCCAAGCAAGAGGGGGCAGTTCTGGCTCAGTTCTCTTCATACTGGAGAGAGAGCAGTCCACATTGCCATAAGGTATCTTTGTCCTTATGCTCACAACAAATTACTCCTCTGAACGCAGAGGGGAAAGGAGAATTTCAGAGTCTTCAGATGCTGCTTGGTGATACCATGATCAGATGATAACAGTTCAGATAGCCAGGAGGCATTCAGATGAGTCAGCTGCTTCAGGCAAGCTGAGCTAAGGAGCAGCTCAGTGGTAGGTTGGGTGGTGCGGAGGAGTTGCAAGGGCATTTGGTTTGTTGTTAGTTGAAGAGTTCTGCAAACCATTGCTTTGAACCAGAACTGTTTAGGATGGTTGACTGAACAGTGGGGCTCATGAGTGCTTGTGGGGTGGGTTGCATTGTGTTTGCAGATCCTCACAGAGCTGAGACTAGAAGCTGCATCTTGTGATCCTCCATCCTTCTGCTCCTTGCTCCATGCGCAGTCTGTGGGTTTGACCTCACAGCTATTTCTGTATCGTATATTTCTGTATAATAGTTCTGCATAACTTGCTCTGTAAAAATGAAATACTAGTTCTTAAATTTCCATGGATCAACTCGGTGGCACCTTTCTTCAGTTTAGATGACTTTGAAAAAGTCTCCTGAAGTACACTCACAGGCTGCTGGTCTCTGAATGATTGTTGAGATCTTAATCAGTTTCTCACATGGTTTCTGAGCATGACTTCAGAGATAAATTTGGCAAGTCAGATTCTGACTTTTTTTGATCTCTTCAGCAGTCAGGTTGCTCCCGATTTTGGGGTCTGAATTAGGGTTTGTCTGTATACTGGCACTGGGGAAAACAGATAAGAGTCAGCTAAAGGTGCAAAGTGAATCCACTTTTCACTGGATGCCTTTAGATGACTTTTCTTAGGTCCCCCAGTGTCCACATGAAGATAAGCTCCAAGATCAGAAGATTTGGTTCCAAAGGCAGAAATGCTGCCCCTCCCGTACTGCAAGGGACGCACGCAGTGTCCTGCTGCAGCACCAGCTGCTGTCTGATGCTTCAGCGAGCGCACCTTGCCCTCTGGGTCCTGTTCTCAGCAGGTTAGTAGAGGGGTTCCTTCCTGGTTATGGAATATAGGTGATTTGCATTTCTCTTAGCTGCATGTAAGAGCTGGGTCATCCACTGATCTGATCCTTTTAAAACTTCAGCCACTGGCTTGTTAAACTGCAAGGCAGTAAGTGGAAGTACTGGTGGAAGCTCACATCAGGTATAATGCACTTGCCTTTCAGTGACTTCTGAAGTAGGCTACCATTTTCAAAATATGAACAAAATGCAGTTGAAAAGTTAAGCTCTGAGAGATAGTTGACTCCCAAATGCATGAAACCTAATTTTTCATGTGTAATTCTTAAGGAGAAAGGGAACTGGATGTTCTTGCCATCAACTCCACTAGAGAGGGAGGAGGAGGGCTCTAATGGAGCACGCCCTGTACGCAGCGATTCGCTCCAGCTGCTCCATATCCTGTCTCTGTTCTTCTTCCTTCCCATCTCCGAGGGTTTAAGGCAGTATTGCTGCTTCTGTCGTGGGGTTTGCCATTTGTGATGAGTAGGCTGTGCTGTTTGGCAAGCAGGCGCTGAATAGCTTACTATTGGCTTTATCTCTCCGTCTAGTTTGTGGTTGGAGACCTGCATGTTGTTTGTGGGTTTCTTATGTGCGTCACTGAACCCAGAAGTTTTATTATATTCTCAGAAGAGGGTTTTGCAACAGCTCAGCTATTAAAGCCTAACTGTTCTCGAGTTAAAAGTCTGGGCAGGAAATAACAAAATCCATCCTAGGGGAGAAGTGTGGTGAGTGTAGGGTGGGAAAAGAATGCAAATATACTATTTATAGGAAGAGGGGAAATCAGTAAATGTGAAGGAGTTATCATGGGAAAACCAGACTTGGCAATCTGAGATACTCGGATCCGTGCTGTCAGACTGTTTCTCCATTTTAGAAGATCACATTTCTGCTATATCCAGCGATGAAGAAAAGTTTTGTTGAAACCTGTGCTACACAGAGTACCTCCCCGTGCTGTGCCTTGAGGAGGTTATGCTCTGGGTGTACCTTCTCAAATGAAAATATTTGAATCCACACTCTTTAAGCAGTGTGAAAATAACTGAAGGCAGAGCCTGCTGCAGGGAGTCTGTGCAGGCAGAGCCCGTGCGGGACAGAGGAGTGGATTACTTCATTGGCTCACAGTCACACAGCAGTGCCGGCGGGGGCTCAGCTCCCTGCAGCCAAGGTCCCGTGTTTGATGCGATGCTTCTGGTGTTGCACTGACACGGGTGAGAAAAGCTTCTGCGGGGGATGTGAGAAAAGTGACTGTACTTTAGGAATATCCTTACTTAGAGCAGGATGCAGTTCTCGTGATATTTGCAGATTGTAATAAGCTAATGTGGGGCCATATATATATTTATATATATTTGGAAAATTTCTTTGACTTACTTAACTATTTTTTTCCCCCTAAATAGATGTTGAGTTCATCCTGCCTTCCACCGTGGTTTTTGGAACAGATTCCCCCACCCCTTCTTACCACAGTCAGTGCTTGCAGTTCCCTGCTTTATACTGGGTCATGTGCTACTTTGAAGGGATTTGCATATCATTAGTGCTGCATCCAACTAAATGTGGCACTCGGGCTTTAGAGACTACGCTGATACCTCATCCTTCTTCCAGGAAAATAGATCTTGCCTGAAGGGAGGTGCTACACTAAAATAACATTACAGACAGAGGAGCCAAGCTGCTACTTTTACTTGTTGGCATGTCATGGCTGGCTATACCAGTTTTAAAATCACTTCACCAACCTTTCCTTAGGTGCTCAGCAGCCTTGAGGAATACCCAGGAGTGGCAAAGGGGTGAGGTGACCTGGGGAAAGAAGCGGTAATATAAAGCAGCACCCTGGGAGTTCTGCATGCTGTGGCTTACTGGCGTGTGGCTGACTAGTTTGCCTTTGGCTGGATTTTGTGGTTGCTGTTTGTGTATCAAAGTGCATGCTGTCATTGAACCTTACTTGGAATGGCCTCCAGAAAAGAGAATGCTTGGGTGATTTCTGTCATCCCTCCGCTCTCCACGACATGTCAGTTGCACAGCCTGGAAGCTGCGCTATTTTTGATTTATGTAGGATGACTTTTGGCATACTGGGGGCTATTGAGTGGTCCTCAAACTTCCTGCAAGTTCTTCTTCCTGACCCTCACTAACAGACCTTCCCTTCCCTCTCCTTTCAAACCATTTCTTCATTCCTATTGCCTCCATTCCTGCTGTGTGCTTTGTTACCCGGACTTCTAGTTCCCCTTCCTTCTGTCAGGGTTTTGGTTGTTCTGTTCCTATCCTTACCCACGCTAATTCCCTGTTTTCTAATCTCTTCTGCCCTAATGTCCTCTGGGGAAATAAATTAGGATGCAAACATGCTATGTTTGGAGGCAGTAAGAGCAGAACCAAGCATCCTGAGTGGAATTAAGCCCAAATGATGAGAATGTGATTCGGTCTCGTTAACAAAGGAGTTTTAGGGCAAAAATCCTAGGTAGGATCCCTGACAACATTCAATCTAAATTGTGGAAAAATTGCTTTGAATGTAAGATTTCCAGCTCCTTCCCCTAACACGGGAATTACCTCCACTCCAGATATGCACAGACTTATTTTAATTACTAGGAAGATTTTCAAAGTCACACCATGTCTAATGCGGGCCAGCTGGCTGGAGCGTGTCAGACTGTATATGACACAAAGCCAAGGCACGAGGTGGGGAAAAGTACACTGAGTAGCAGGAAAAAAAACAAGCAGCTAGCATGAAAATACTCTGAACAGCATCTCCAGGATCATTAGAGACCTGGCTGCAAATGGGGGACCTTACTGGATAGGTGAAAATACATGACAGTGAGAAAGCAGAACATCGTGACTAAGCCAGCCAAGACATCTTGTGTGCCCCTGTGTGCACTAGGTTCACTCTGGAGGAACAGAGCATGCATACTGCAGACATCTTAATTTAGGTTTGCATACAGATGAAGGTGCAACTGTGTAGGAGGGCACAGCCAGTCTTTGAGAACGAGTACAAGCACACCAAACTGCAGCAGCGTTCAGAAGTCGCAGTCACAGCAGCACATGGCACTACGCTGAAGGAGCGAGAGCTGACTTGTCCCCAGCTGGCATGGGGGCAGTACCATGGGCCTGTGAACCCATCATCAGCTCAGTGCAGCACAGCTGCCTGCGGCAGGGCCACAGCTGCCTGCAGAGCCTGCCCTGTGCTGCTCTGCAGCACTGAGACTGACTGCAGAAAGCAAAGGATGGAAAAAAGGAAGTGTTATCCTCCCCTTTCTATAAAAACAAGTACTGAGATTGAAAAAGATTGAGAGAGATTTCCAAGGTAATTTCTGTTAGGTATTATGCTCCAAAGCCATGTTAAGAAGTGAAGAGTTAAAAGGTTCCTCTGATTTCAGCTGGATGATAAATGCTCCCACATCTTACATGCCTGTCATCAGAGCCTGCATCCAATAGCATGTACTCCTGTGCTCCCAGTACTGCCAAGGAAGAATTTATGTTTTTTTCTAGGATAATTATTGTCCTAGTATTAGTAGCTCTCCCAGACTGATGAGCATGCCAAAAGCACTATACTCCATACGGCGGTCACTTAGTTGAGATCAAATACAATATCCATTTTCCCTCTAATTTCTTACATATCCTTTATGTAGGGAGGGAGGAAATGGTCTAATTGTCTTTCCCACATGTAACATACAAGCAACAAACAGCATTCTTCAGATACAGAGAATAAAAATATTTTGAGCAGAAGCTCGAGAGAGATTTTAGTGGACAAAGAATTCGTGTTTGATTTTTCATTTATAGTCTAATCTTGTTCCAAATGCTACAGTTTATTGACTAAGGACATGTTTTGGTTTATAAATCATGGATCAGCTAACTTGCTTCAAGGCACTGTTTTGTTAGGAGGGTTTTGAAGCTTAAGTCTACCCCATGGGAACGTGTGACCTAGTGAGAAATCT
Organism: Pavo muticus; assembly: GCA_016647715.1. Lineage (NCBI taxonomy): Eukaryota > Metazoa > Chordata > Aves > Galliformes > Phasianidae > Pavo > Pavo muticus. The sequence continues at coordinate 812,731 of JACDJE010000010.1, read as the reverse complement.
TTTGAGAGTATTTTGGTTTTGATAAGCAAACATCAAGTACAAATTAGATTCCTTCTTGTCATTTTTACGTTCCGTGCTTGACATGTCAGTTTCTGTGTAGTGCATTAAGCATGAGATGGGCAACCAGAGTTTTGGAATAAATCTTAAATTTTCATCTTTTTAAGAAGATACTGTCTTTAATGCTGATTTTGTAGTAGAAATGCCCATCGGATTGCGGGCTTTGGAATCTCTGGGTACGCTGGTTATTCCTGCCTCCTTCACTTTCTAGTCCAAACGAAGGCCAGATGAAAGAGAGTGTAACAAACATATGGGAGCACTGGGTCAGAGGACAGGTAATGTGGCACATTACATGAGCAGTGCCCACAGCATCCAGAATGAGGTTGCATCTATCTGTGCAGTGCTGTTAATCTGAATGTAGTTAATTGTTTCAAATGGCTGGGATGCCCTTTCATGTTTTGTCATGATGCCCAGCCGCTGCCCAGGACTTTTGTTGATATGGATTTAGTGTTGTGTCCTGCAGGAATGGGCCCTGTGGGGTCCTACTGATACGAGCTGTAACAATATTATTAAGCTTGCTTGTGTTTGTTGATGGGTACCCCTGCCCTGCAATTCGTTCAGCCAACAGAAAGAGCTGTGTCGCTGAACCAAGGAGATAAGGAAGTTCTGCTGAGTCTTTGTACCAAGGAAATAGGAGGTCCTGCTTGAAATCAGTCACTGAATATGCAATATACTTTTGGGAAACTTCTGCATATGTAACATAACTCTGAGAAACTTCTGCACTACCTTCTCCTGAAATTCTAAAGAATAAAGATGCTCAGTGCGAGGGAAATGCTTCCATGTCCAAGCTTCTCCGAGTGCCTGTAAGCGTATGTCATCGCTGTATCACAGAAGAGCCCCACTCACAAACGGACATCTCCTTTGCCTTGGTACTATGCAAGCATTGCCTGTGAAGGTGACAGCTTTTCCCAAGGAACTTAATGGTTTGCTTTCTGGATTCCAACAGGTGAAACTGATTGACTACATCCACCGGCAACGGCAGTGCAAGCTGAGTGTGCCCCTGAATGACAGGACAGCAGAGCTCAACAGCTACCCGAGATTCAACGACTGGTTAGACATTGTCAATGTGAGGAAAGAAGTTGTACAGGTAAGGAGAAGGCAACCATCAGCACAGAACCTTCCTGCCCCCTCACACCTGACTTTCCCAGCTGCCTGCTGGGTTTGAGTTAGTTTTCTGGGCAGTTGTGAAGCTGTGGTCTGGATCTTGAGAGTGGGAGTCTTTACTCACAAACAAATAATTGGTTTTTTTTTTTTATTTCACACAAAGGCCTCCTCTTGTGAGTGAAGTCTGGTTCAAACTGATACCAAAGAGCATTGCATCAGTGCAAAAGAATGACATGAATAACTCCTCTGGTGTTCTGTGTGGTGGCCAGCATCAGCTGTTCGTGCTCACAGACCGTGAACATTTCTGATCTTTACAGATTCTTTATCATTTAATTCTTAACATGCAAATCACTGGAGACCTTTTTACTGCACAGAATAATCTGATAGTCTTGCTGGAATCAGCAATGACCAGACAAGCCAACACCCCCAGCTCCTGTCTGGACACATTTTTTTTAAGAGTCTGAAATCCTGCCTGTGTTTGTGTGATAAGTAGATCCTCAGGGTTCAGATTGTTTCATTGGGTTTGGCCTGTGCATGACTTACCTACACTGTTCTGTACTGGGGAAAGTTCTGTTCTGCATAATATTAATGGTAGTATAAGCAGAGCTCATTCTACTGGCAGCTGAACAAAGCAGAAAGGCTTTTTCCATTCCTTTTTCACATTTTTTGGCTCTGCAGGCCACATCAGTGTTTGCACTCGATTTCCTTTGATCCTTACACAAGCCAGGATTTCTTAGACTTCATCGGGAATCTGCCTATAAAAAGAGTAAGTGAAAAATGGAGCAGATTTCTATGAAAGTTATTCCAGATTGGTCCTGACATCACTGAACAGGTTCTGGTGAAATAGGATGAGTCGGAGTCAGAGTTGTACCTTTTATCTACTACTGTTTATTTTAAACGTGACGCTTTAGAATGGATGTTGTCCTCCAGCCCAGTGAGGGTTTGGGTGGCACAGCTGAAGGTGCAGCAGAGACAGTGAGAGAACAGAAAAGCAGCCTGTTGCCGTGGCCAAACTGCCAGGCTCACAACTATTGTTGGTTTCTAGGGTTACTGGAATTGCTTGAGCCTAAAAGAATGTCTTTGTAGCTCTTTTTGAAATCCTTTGTGGTGCCTGCAAAACTGGGGTAAGGGATGAAGAGGAGGAGGGAGCAGGGAGAAGGGAGGTGGATAATTAAAATCTGCCACATCCTGATAGTTCAGGGAGACTGTCCTTCTGTATGGGTAGTCACTGAAGAAGGTGAGCAAATTTGGTTTTGATCCAAGTCAGGAAGAGAACATCTTCCAACTCTTCATTCTTTTTATTTGTGCTTATTACCTTCTCCCAGTCAGTGACCAAGGTATGAACTGTTTCTCCTTCTGTTCCGTGGCTCAGAAATACGAGGTGTACATTTACTGAAATTGCTCCATGATTCCACATCTGTGGCTATTTTTTAAAACTTCTGCATCAGCTTCATGCAGCTGCTGAGAGCTCCTGCAGCGTTTGGGTTAGCTGAGCAGGAGAACTGCAATACGGTTAGTCTTTACAGTGATTTTTGAGTAGAGATGTCTGTCCATGATGGGCTGTCTTTCAGAAATGTTAGAGGTATCATGGGATCATTCCTGCTGTTGCTTGGATCTCATGCATGTGAACAACATTTCAGCTGAATCACTTGAAAATGGCAGTCACTGACAAGAAGGCGCTTTAATAATTAGCTATGATGAAATACAAAATGGCCGCCCTTAGCACTATGCACAGTCTGTGATGTGACTGGGGAGCAGCCACCAGGGAGCCTTTAAAGAGATAGCTGAGAAGGTCAGACAATGAAAGTGGGGATGTGCTCGGGTCTCATACCTGGTTCTGCTGCTAGTGTACATGTTTACTCTGGGGAATCACTGAATATCTCTAAGAGTCTGATAGCTTGTCTGTAAAACTGAAATACTGGGTTTCAACACTACAGGGAGAAAGAAAACCTCACATATGTTGTAATAATCTTTTCATGTTAGGCACATAGCTCTCTCTTTTCTAAGACTTTTAGGCTCTGAAACTGACTGGAAAAGTTGCCAACCACCTGTAGAGTTGGAGAACTTTCCCCTCTGTGATCCTCAGAAGCCTCCAGCTGCAACAGGGCCCTGCTGTGGCCACCTCTGAGGTCTGGAGGTACAGTGGAGGTGTGCACAGGTGAAGGGCTTGCCTGTGGCCCACTGCTTGCTTCAGGAGAAAGGCCTGAGTTCATGGGTTGTTTGTTGTTTTGTTGGGTTTTTTTTTTGCTTTTTTAAATGGTTCTGGTTTCCTTTGCACTTCTAGCGTTGCTGGAGGGAGCACTGCAAGATTGTGCTAATCTCTGACATAACACCTTTGAAAAACAGCCTAATTGCAAAGCAGTTTTTTAGCTCAGCAGTTAGAGAAACAATGCTCTTTTTCACCCTCTCCCACCTCCTCCTCCTTCCCTTTTCCCCGCCCCCAGCTCTCCCAAATAAAGCTGCCATGCAGGGAAGTACAGAAGCTCCCTGGCTCTCCCATCAGAAATAGACAGCAGCTCTAAATTAGAATATCTGCTGACTCCCGTAGTCCAGACTGAAGCCTATTTTTGCCCAGTGACTTGCTCTAGACATTGTGAAGCTTGAAAGCTCTTGCTGTTATAATTGCTGTCTTGTTGGGCTCCTTTCTTTCTTTGAAAACCTATATTTAAAACAAGAATAATGACTGCTTGTAAAATCCTTTAGTTCTGGAAGAGATTATAGTAATAACAATGCACTGTTTATGGCATTGGGTGACAGCTCAAGCTCCTGTGAACATGGATAACAGTCAGCCAGTCATGCTGCGCAGAGTGAAAGGGCTGTTCTGTGTGGACCTAGAAAACTTGGAGGTAGGTGGTAAATACAAGTGTTGACTTTGTGATCCTGTTTGCTGTCTGTGAATACACGATTTGGAGGGGTAAGGAAGAAAGGAACCCCCCACCCTAACTCATGCTATTTCTGTTTCTTTGTTACTGTGCCTCTAATCAGTTGCCAGACAGATTTGTATCGTAGGAAACAGTGGCTACTGTAGAGCAGGTTCTGCTTTGGAGCTGGCCTAATGTTGTTCTGTAACTTCTTTTTTCTTTTTAAATACAGCATTTTTCTAGGAAATGCCTTGCTTTTGGCTAGGAGTTCTGGAGGTGGATTAGCACTGCTTGTGTGTAGGTTACTACCAAAAATGGTGCATATATAGCTAAATATGGTGGACTGAAACTGGGAAAAAGAGTTAGTTGAACTGAGAATGAAAAACTGTGGGTCAAGGAAATCTACAGAAAGATGCATTTAAGTTATGTGGGTGTCTCCAGTAGGTGAAAGTTGCTCTGTGAATATACCTGGGAAAATACACTGTTCTGGATTGTCATGCTTCCCTTGAGAGCTGGAGTTGGGAATTGAGGAGAGTGGGAAGAAAAGAGGATGCGAACCTCGCTCCCAGGCTGATTGAAGGAGTCTCTTGCAGAGCTATTTACTGGGTTCTGGGCTTGGATATCTTGGATGTCTTCCAAATAAAAGTGATTAACAAATCTCTATTCGCTTACTTTCTTTAGCATAGAAAAAATTCTCTGCCTTTTCTCTAGTTCTTCCCAGAAACTTCAGTATTCTATTCCCGCACATAACTTGTCATCATCTTAAAAAGCAAATTAGAAACGCAGTCATCTCATCTCCCGAAGCATGTCTGAACCAGCCCTGCTCACCATGTAGCAGGGGTTCCAGTCAATCAAGTCTGGAAAGCTGTTTTTAGTACAGATAACTGCCCTGCATAGGGAGGGGCAGATTGGTTCCCGAGCAAGCCAGGGGCAGCACTTGGCACCCAGCAGCAGAGCAGGAAAGGTTTGTGCCTTGAGTAGGAATGAACTTAAGAGCCTCCTGCTGTCCCTGCGAGAGGCTGTACAGGATGAGGCCCCGGTACAGCGTTGACTCTGTTAGATCATGGCCCGTGGTTTTGCTGGTTGCACTGGGCTCTAGGTTGCAGTGGATCATGCTGATCAGTTGTTTGAGGGAAGGTGTGGCATTTGTGTGTGTCCATCTTTACTTTGGTTGGGGGAATATCAGAGGCAAATCTGCCTAACCCTGTCAGGTTTCCACAGGTGTGTCCTCTCATCTCCTGTAAGGATATCTATCTGGGATTTCCATGGCTCTGACATGATGGCTAGATAGCTGAGATCCTGAATCTGCTAATTCTGTGCATGCAGATGAACTCTGTCTGCAGGCTTTGTGCACCTGTGCTTCATCACCACGTGCCTGTTGAGGGCCACTCCCCAGTGTAAGCAGCCATTCCCTGCTGCTGTCAGGGCTCACTGGCCCTGCCATGGCAGGCGAGTGCCCCTCGCAGCACTGAGCCACTTATGGCACGGGGTCAGTGAGGCTCACACGCCCCTCCAGACTGCAGCGAGACGCTGCAGCTGTACCCCTGCCTTCCTACAGAAAAGCTGCAGCGCCTGTCTACAAAGAGCAGAGTGGGACTGCCCCGAGACTGTCAGCTCCTCTCCGCCCACTGGTTGTGTGAGAGCTGAAACGGTGATGATGTTAAGTAAAACCATAGCCTGTACATACAGCTTAATGCAAGTTAGAAATTCAATGTGGGAGGCATTCCAGAACGCCCATAAAATCTACAGAAATCTAAGAACAGAATAATTTTTCAGTAACTTCTTCATTGGACGCCAGTAAACCGGAGCAAAGGAAAAACCACCAGGCACAAAATGTTCTTAAGAGCATCCTGATGTGCTTTGCTTAGAGCTATCAGTGGGAATTTAAGCACCTTATGTAATGAGCTTTCTCTTCTAACATCTGCTGCTTTATGGGAGGATGGCTGGTGAGAGAATGTATTGATTTAAGAGGAGGCACCTGGGGCCTTGTCAACTGTCTGGCTTTACAGGAAGAGCCGTGTCTACAAGGTTGAGGGGCAGGTCAGGCTGATTTGTCCAAGTACCAGCAGCATTAGCTCTGTAGGCTTATCTGCACTAAAGAATCTTTACCAAAAATACCTCACCCACTGTGTTAGATATCTGCATTTTTGCCATGTTTCAAGGATTTAAGTTGGACACCAGACAAGATTAAAGACATTATGCTATCGTGAACTCTTCACCCTGGCTAATTCAGAGAAACCTTTGGATGGTTTCTGGGATGCTCTGGTTTGCTTTTCTCTCCTTTAGGCGTGGATGCTACGAAGTGCACAGTCTGTATGTCTGATAAGCAGGCGAGCTTTGTAGAGAAGTTCTCTTCCTGGTTTGGGCTTTTTTTAACATCGTTTCTGCTGCACAGCGTATGTGAGTAAGGCTGTAAGTTTTGCTGGTGCTGCTCCGAGGTGCTGAAAGATGGGAAGCAGCAGTTTCTATTTCTTGATGTATTTTTTTTCCCCTTTAATAAATTTGGCCTTACTGTTAGAGTAGCATGTGAATATCTTGCAGCATGCTGTGTCATTCTGTAGTCAAGGAAAGGTGTGCCTAGGGAGATGGCACTTAGCTTGGCCCTAACGTAAGCCTATAAGCTGCATTTATTTTAAAGCCACAGCACCCGTGAAGAATGAGGTGAAGATGAGTCTGTTGAACCCATATTGCTCACTCTCGGTGCTGAAAAATGGGAGTAACTGCTTCTCAAGTGCCCAGAGTTGCCCTTGCACCAGTGGGGGGCTGGAGCCCACTTCTGCCCAGCTCAACAGCTGAGCCAAAGCATCAGCATCAGCTGGGCCTGTTTTAAGATCCATCTTGAACTGGTGACCCTTATCACTGTCACAGTGGCTGGGAGGATAACACAGGTAAATTACATAAGGCTGATCTTAGGGGCTCAGGTTGGCCAGTTTTATATTAAGCCACTGTATATGTGCAACACGAGTGGTTCTTTAAAGAAAGCCTCTTACTTCCCCTCCCTCCCCCTCTTCGAAGGCTTATTTCTTTTGTCGTGTGGCAGCAAGTTCAGAAAGTCTGAGCTCTCCCAGCTCAAGGTCATTGGGGCTGTTTAAATATAATCTCCTTTTCTGTACTTATACTTTCCTACAACTTGCTATTCTGTCTTTCTAAAATTAAGCTATTGAGCAAAAGATTGGACTTCGCGTGCTGGCCCAGGAAGGAGCTGAGCTCGCAGCAGGCTGCACTGTTGGGATGTGCCTGGATGAAAGCACACTTAGGATAAAGAGCAAAGCCAGCAGCGAGCCTGGGCTTCCATGTGGTGCTGGGCTGTGCCTCGAGTTGCAGGCATTGAGGCACAGAGTGCAGCGCTGCTGGTGGAAGTGAAACTGGTCAGCCTTGGGGTGACAGAGTTCAAGCCCTCCGCAGCAGCTGTGTACCGTAAAGGAAGAGATGCCCGAGCACTTGTAAAAAGATAGTAGCTTGGAGTGCTTTGTCATTCATTAAAGATTGGTGCTAAGGTTTTTCTCTAAAACTAGGAAGGTTTGCAAAAGTGAAAGCTAGGGATTCCTCGTTGCAGCAGTTTGATCTTTAAAAAGCAACCAACAGTGCCAGCCTTGCAAGAACAGGCAGTCCTGTGGTTTAACCGTGGAGCTGCAGTGGGACAAAGATGTCGGCTTGGTTCTCTGTGTCAGTAAATGTTGATTATGCTCCTGTGGGAATGAGAGAAGGATCTGTGGGGCTCCAAATGCTGCTGTGCAGGACTCAGCTGCACTCAGAGACCATTGTGGCATCCCCTCCCCACCATCCCCACCCATCCGTACTTGTGGAGACGAACAGTTTTGTGTTTGTGGACTGTCCCTTGGGAGCAGTGAGCGTGTGCTCATAGGAGCCAGAGCTGAGCCCAGATGCCATTCCTCATACCTCCTGCAGTAGGGAATTGGAATTCCCCACTGAAGCCTTGTCTATACTAGCACAACCAGGAGAGTTAATTTGGGGTAAGTAAAAATAGTCAGTTCTTCCTCACTGATACAACTTGAATCACACATTCAGTATATTCAGTGTATATATATGTAAATATATATAAATATATTATATATTATGTATATATAAATATATATATATTTGTATGGAGGCCTAATAGACCATTTCTTACTCCACTGAGGACTAACTGTATGGGTACAAGGCTCACCTCAGAGGTGCTCTGGCACATGCCCTAGGTAACTGCTGTACTCTGCCCTCCTTGTAAAAGGAGAATAGATAGAAGAGAACCTGATTGCATCCTGGGTACATGGGGGGAGGTAGGCTTGCAGAACAAACTGACTTCCTTCTTTCTTGTAGCCGCTGTGTATTTAAAATATTGTATTTTATTGGGATTTGCTTTACTGACTTTACTGCAATCTCTAAACTGAGCAAGGAGAACTGTTTTTGGTATGTGATGCCACACCTGCTGTTACAAAGCATTGTGGCTCACTGGAATTTCTGCCAGCCCAAATATCATTAGCTGCCAAGCCTTGATACCCCCTGTGCCAATCATTAACCTGAATGTTAGCACTGCAGATCAGCAGTGCTTCTCCAATCTGGGGCCTCCACAGAGCAGGAGCAGAGGGAATCTGATCCCCACCTGCTCCATCCATCGCGCCCCGTCCCTGCTGGCCCCACATTTCATCTGCTCACGCTACTGCTTGAAGCCTGGGCCGGAGGGGGGTTGTCTGTGACGGACGTGTTCAGCTCTCTGAAGAAATCTTAGTCTCTTTCACTTTACTGATGGACTTACGAATAGCTCTAATAAGTTACTGGTTACTTTTGTGTCATGCAAAGGATAGGGAAGTGAGGTGGTACTGGGTAACGTGACTTGGTAGCTCATACTGAGAGCTGCGTGACACCGTTACTTAAAGCAGCAGCTATGTAATCTCAGCTCAGGGAGTGGTGGTAGTGAGGAAATGTTTTGAGATACTTCAAGAATGACGTCGCTGTAATCCTGCTTGTTCTGTGACTGTGTAAAAGCCTGAAGTGGGATGAGCGTGTCTCGCAAGAGGCGTTGCCTTTCCCTTATGCTTTACTGGAAGCAGTAGCATCTTTGCTTTAGAAAGTAGGGGCGCCCGTGGTGGTGTTGAAAGCTTTCTGCCCTGTTTTAGGTGTTTGTGGGGGTACAGTGCTGGGATGTCTCTGGCTGACTCCATCCCGCTGGCACACCGCGCTCCCGTGTTGCGGGGATGCATCGTGCTTGTGCCGTGGCTGCTCCCTGTCACTGCGAGGCCGGCATCTTGCATCACAGCCGGCCTTGTGATAGTGCTGAACAAAGGTGCTTCTGTGAACTGCCCTCTGCGTGCAGAGGAGCGGAATCCAGAGGGTGCTGGGAAACAGTTCACTGTCAGACAGACTTGGTTTAATGTTGGAATTAATACAGTTTGGCTGGGGAGTTTTGTGAACAAAGCTGGGCTGGCTTTATGCTGGAATATTTGAGTGGTGGATTTTAGGGAGATTAGTTCAAACTTAAGATGTTTAGCATTGAAATGCCTAAATTAGGGCAGGTGAACTTTATCTCTTAATCACTTTGGAAGTATGGTGTGATTAGCTGAGCGCTCTCAGTACCGCTACTTGAGCATTTCAGAATGTTTCAGACCAGCTACCTGTGTCAAAGCAATGGCAGCAGATTTGATTCGTCTCTTGATTTTAGCACCCAGGCTAACTTCTGTCCCTAGTCCGGATTGCGAGAGGTGCGATCTTAAAGCAACATTCATCAGTGCACACTCAAATTTGATTTGTAGCTTTTTAGGGTTTGAAGGGTAGGTGTTAAATGTCCACAGGATTTCAATCTTTCTGTTTTCAAACAGATACACTCAGTTTCCCATTTAAATAGAGGTTGAAACCTTGTTATGTAGCACGGTTCCAGCAGCTGAAACTTCAGGAAGGAGGCCAAATATTGTGAAATTTGTGATCTCATTGTGAGAACAGGCAGCAGTGAGGTTTGTTTAGGCAAAGCTGTGAGGGAAATTCCTGGGTATCTGCACTAAGTATCCTGGTTTTGTTTATTAACCACAATTGCTGCAGACTTACACTGGAAGCATTTGAATGAGGGAGGAGAGAAGCAATACAGCTTAACTTTGTCAGGGAACATCCGATCACTTCATGCTTTCCAGAATCCTGTATCTTTTGTGTCTGCTTGATTATCTTTTTGGGGGGTTTGGTGTATTAAGAGGCACAAGGAGATCTATGCAAGTATCCTTCTAAGCAGGGTATCAGTAAGGCTGGTCCTCTAATGAAGGTAAAATTGCTTAAGGAGGAGATCAGTACCTCTTTGTCAGAACATTCTCTCTGTTGATGAAAGAAGCCATTTTCCATGCTGTTTGAACTTTTCATTTCTCCAGTGAAAAGCCAAATATTTGCCAGTTTTTTCAGATTTTTGGCCTGCTTTGTTTTAATGAGAAAGATATCTTTAATTAGTAACTTTTCAAAAATACCGAGTGAAAACTTTCCACAGGGGGAGGAGAGAAGAATATTTCAGCCAGCTCTAATCCCGATTAAGTACTGGAGAAGGACAGTGACATAATAGTAATACAGAGCACACTCAAGCATGTGCCTGATCTCTCTGGGTGTAGAGAGAACAGAGAGCAGATTCTGAGCACTTGCTGCTGTGTGGTCACTACTGACCCACTGATCCCTAAGAGAGATGCACTACCAAATGAGTAAATCATGAGTCAGACCAGGCAGTGAGACAGTGGCACTACTTTACATCAGAAACAAAGATGGCAGTCTTATTGTAGGTATATAAAGAAAAGTATGTGGACTTTTTTTTCTCCTGCAGAGAATACCAGAGGAGCTAACCTTAGATGCCTTACTTGAAATGAATGAATCAAAGGTGAAAGAAACGATGAAGAGATGTGGCGCCAGAGACGAGGAGTGCTCCAGACTCAACGGGGCACTGAGCTGTTTAAGGAAGGTGACTGAATCAGGTATAAGACTGCTTTTTGTTCTGTGGAATTAGTTTCTCAGCAACCCAGATCGCATCCTTCTTCCTTTCATTTCAGACAATCTACAGAAACCTTTGGGTCTTTGGTTATATGCTATAACTGATGTCAGGTTACGGCTCTTGGATCTGCGTGAAATCAGAGCAATCAAATGCATCCAGAGCTATGAATGAGATTTGGTTTTTGACAATATTTTCAGCTCTGGAAATAAATGTATGTAGAAATACACTCTCCAACTCAACAGACTGTATGATTGTTCCCTCTGTGTTCAGAGTTGGGTCTGATGCTGCAGCGAATCTTCCATCATTTAGTATCCTGGACCTAACAAAAGCAACCTCCTCTCCCCAGATATTGCCAACTCAGAGAGAAGGTAATTCTGTTTTGTATGATGTAGCTCAGAAACCCGAGCGGTTTTCAGCTTAATTCTTTGGAAAAGCAGACCATTGCTCTTACAACCCTTTATCACTGCATAGCTTGCAGTCTGCCAATTGACTTGCTTCTCTTTAAAGCTGCTTCCTTCCTGCTATTTTTCTGACTGGAAATTGATAGAATCATTAGCCAAATTCCAGTAGCAGATGTAAGAGCTAGAAAGAACCTTGATTTACACTGAAATCATGGAAAGAAGCATACTGTCTGCTTAATTAGGAACGCACGTGTCCAGTGGATCTGACTAAATTATTTAAGAACAACTTCAAGATTCCCAGAGCGCTGTTTCACCATCTTCCCCTGCCACCTTCCCAGGGCTACTTTCAAAGCACTGTAAATTCCATTTGTATCAGACAGCATTCTGGCATTCCTGTGCATCAGGTCTTTCTTTGTAACAGTTACCCAGCTGTCACTGAGAGGTGCTGTTTCCTGTTGGTATTATGACAGCTTATACCGTTCACAAATCATAAAGATTAGTTAATGGAAAAGCCGACAAACAGCTCAATTTCAAGTTTCCTTTTTTCTAATCTTTCTTGTCCTGCCTTGTCAAATACTTCCCATCCGTATGTAGCAGTATCAGCCATTGTTCAGAAGGCACGGCCTCTAGCCCGAATTCAGGTACGCCTGTATGAATGTTCCTCTCTTTTCATTTAAAAAAAAATTTTTTTTTTTTTTTTTGTTTTTTTTTTTAATTCTTGGTATATGATTACCACTTCGTGCTAAAATTCAACCCGTCTTAGAACATAAGATCTTCTAAAATGTATTTTAGTTTAGAATTTGAGATACATAACTGCAGATATGAAAAAGGGTAGTTAATAATGCAGTCCTTGTTTTAAAGGTTAACTTCATCTGATGCCATAGATGGATCTTAGGAGAGGAGAAACAATTACTTGGCTAGATGCAAAGAAGGGGAAAAAAACACCTCATAGCCTGAAGCTGCATCATGCAGTATTGTGTGCCAGTTGTTTTCTTTTTAAACCTAACATTGCTATGGTTGCTGAACAGGTGGGGAGTTAAAAGATGACGTGCTGATGAATCTTCCTGAAGCACGCCGAGAGAACAGCTCTACAAACACGGCTGAGTCCCCCTGCTCCTCTGCTCCCACATGGACTCACAGTGCACCGAGCCTCCCCAAGGGCAGCAGCCAGCAGGCGCGATCGGTGTCAGTGTCTACAATCCCAACTTCAGATTCTCTTGCCTCGAGTCACGGACCTTCTATCTATGCAGAAAACCTCCTGGACCCTTTTGCCTTCCCTGCACACGGTGGAAGGTTAACAACAAGGACTCCCCATAGCATCACCATCACTCCCCCAGCCACTCCTCAAGCCAAGAGACGGCACAAGCTGAAGCCACCACGGACTCCTCCTCCCCCTTGCCGGAAAGTTTTTCAGCTGCTACCTAATTTTCCAACCCTCACGAGGAGCAAGTCCCATGAATCACAGCTGGGAAACAGGATAGATGATGTTCCTCCAATAAAGTAAGCGTGATACTTCCTTCCCCTTGGGCACTGAAGAGCTGTATTCATACCAACAGGCATTCAGTGCTCCAGTTCTGATGCTGGTGGCCAGTTGCCTGGTTGTGGTTTCACTGCAGTCTTACAATCAATATCAGTGGGATATTCTAAGATAACCACAAAACTGGCTTGCTAATAGTCTCCTTATTTGAAATTGCACCTTCCTGGGAGGTTGGGATGACTGCTGCTATTGGGCCCCAACCAGTTTTTTCTCAAATATCTAATAGTCAATTCCATATCCTGTAATTCTCTTTTGACCTTAAATGTTCCTCTCAGTTCAGGTGGCTGGTATCTTCTTACATTTTATCTTAAGATGTATTTTAGCTGCTAGTGTGAGCTTTAAAAAAACCCATCTATTTGACAGCTATGCCTCCATATGAAGACAGGTATTCTTAGGCTAAATCTTTATATTTGACTGATCCAGGCTTTTTTTCTTCTTGTTCTCTAGGTTCGGTAAGAGATTTTTACAGGGTTGTCTTTATTTCCTTGACTGGGAGAGAAGAACCTGTCATTGTCAACAGCCTGCAGTATGATCACCTCTGTCCAGCCTGTGGAAGCCCTCAATTAAGGCCTTGCATTCCAGAGCTCCTGTTACCTTTAACAGGAGCTCAGGCAGCTGAAGAATTGCAGGATGCTTACAGGGTCTTTGTACCTGGTGTTTCTTTGGATGACAAAAGCAGGAAAAAGGAATGCTGATGTTTAAGGGCTAAAGCAAGGAGTTTGTGTGTAACTGCTTGTCTTTGACTTCTGAGAGCTGATATTGGTGTCCCTTGGTGCTAGAAATAGATCTGACCATTTGTCTTCAGATAGTGTCTTCAGATACTCGCTGCCTAGTGTCTCTGTATGAAACTAGACAGTCGTGTGTGAGCTTTCGAGAAACGCCTCAGCACATTCCTAAATCTAGGTGCTTCCTCTGCTGCTGCTGAGACTGTTCACACATTTAAGGGTTTACAGGACAAGGACTTGTTTTCTTATACACTGACACGTTTGGTGTTTCAATGCTACTGAACATGACTATGTGCAGCTGCCTCTTAGACACAGAATTGTAACCTTAGAAGCTCTTGGAAAGTGCCTCACCATTCTGCGAAGCATGAAGGTTTATATAAGGACCATACATTTCTCTAGTAGCCTTTAGAACAAATCCCAGAAATTACTTTCAAAAATGAAAAAGTATAAAGAGAGAAAATTGTAAAATGAAAATGTAAGCAGAAATCTGAGCATTCCTCTCTGGAGAGTGATGGAATTTATATAACGAATTAAAAAGGCATAAGAAGAAGCTGAAACAAATTAAGATTTTTGGTGCTTCTATGCAAATAGTCTACTTTAAAAATTATACTGTAGGCTCTCTTATGTCCCATTAAATTCTAAAATGTATAACTTATGTCATAACTTACGTTATGATGATTAATGCAGACAGCTGTGCTTTGGATGTCCACACTTGCTCAACAGTATTCTTTGGGAAAACAGCCAGTCAGTGCAGCCTGTTGTGAGATGCTGAGGACCACAAATGCCTTGAAAAGTTCACTGGAATAATGATTAAAAAATAAAAAAGAATTTGGTGCCACCTAGGGTCAAAGAGAGAGAGAGGCTTCTATGAGCACCGGCAGCGTCCCTTCTTGAGGCTGTGCTGATGCCTGCAGCTTGAGTTTTCTCCCAGTTTGCAAAATGGCTGCAGATTTAATTCAGGAAATATGCCAGTCTGCATATTGGAGGGCTTTCAGGAAGGTTTTGGTATAAGCACTGGAGCACTGGGCTGGGATTTTGGAGTGTAGCTCTCCTTCTCTGCATTTACTGGCTAGCTAAGTGATGCCAGCTATATCTTTTTATTCTGGGCCACACTGGATCTGTCTATAAAATGGTGATAATAACTTTCAGTGTAAAAGAATACACTGAAGGTACTGACTACATGAAAACTGGATGATGGTTTTGGTGGAAAACCAATTGGGAATAAGCTATTGTATGACTTTCCACTTGGTTATGAGAATGGCCTAGGGCTTACTTAATCCCTGATCATAATATAAAACAATTTAATGCAAGGAAGGCAGAATGATGATTCTAACACCAAATCTTAGTTTACGTTGCCTCCGTATGAAAAGCACTACTATCTTGTAGTTCTACTGCACAAGGCAAATTGATCTCAGCTGTGCTCCTGGAGAAGTCGTGGCTACTAGTTCTTATTTTTGACAGTGTTTGCATCTGAACTGGTAAGTGTGCTTGTGAGTAATGCTGCCCTAAAAGATCCCTTTGTTCTCCATCAGAACTCTCCCAAGGATCCCCTCAAATGGTACGAAGAGACTTTGGCTTAGCTGTAACGCACAGGTAAGCAACATGTACTGTGGGAACCACAAAGGAAATAAACGGAGGGGTCAGACCAGAACAGCATCATATTTAGTGTGTTTGCAGTGGTAAAGATGGGCTTGAAGCTGGGTTGGGTGCCTCATTTGTCAAGTTCAACCTTGAATCTGTATTTATTTCAGCTCCTTCTGTTTTTAATACCTCTGATGTGTTCAGCTCCTGAAATCCTTTTTACAAAGCTAACTGACTTGTGATTCTTCAGTGACTGGTGTACCAACAGCAGTAATGTTTTGTGTGGAGCTTGTGTCTTGGGTGAAAGGACTAAGTAAAAGAAATGTGCAACAGTGCCTTTTCTAAAACACTTCTGCTGCTGAAAATGAAAGGGAAGCTGCTCCTTCCTCCCTTCATGGAAGAAGCATTTCCTTTTTCTTCCCTTGTAGTTTCCTGCATGCCCCCTTCCCAAATCCAAACCAAAACTGGGACAGCTGGTACTAATGCCAAACAAACCTGTCAGCTCTTTTTAGTAAAAGGGTTAATAATACTCTTACCGCCATCATTGCACGCACTATAAGCTGGGTCCCAGCTTTGTGAAGATGTTCAGGCTAGCCAGAGTCCAGCAGAATCAGTGCTAGCCTTCTTTCAATTGCTATTGATCAGAAAAGTGAGAAGTCTTCCATAACACCACCTGCCCTTTTCTGAAAATGCTAAAGGAGTGTAGCCTGTCTGTAGCTACAAATGTCTTTTTCTTTAGGTACCAGGTAACGTATTTTTCCCCTCTTCCCTCTGCTTAGGTTCTCTACAAAGTCTTGGTTATCTCAGATTTGCCAAGTTTGTCAGAAAAGTATGATGTTCGGGGTGAAGTGTAAGTACTGCAGGTGAGCACACGGAGATGATCTTTTACAGAAGTGCTTCAGGTTTTATTCATTCAAGTCTGTCAGTAACAAATACCTCAAGATGTGATGCGCTGCTGACAGTGGCGTCACTTTTTTCAGTCAAACTGGCAGTGGGTTGCTTTGGCATGACCATGCTTAGGCTGGGAGCCCGATGTGTGGAGGAACCAAATTTAGTTCCCTACTGTAGAATTCCTACTTGATCATAGGCAAATCTTGTACTGGAAGTTGAGTGCCTGTGTAACAGCAAGGATTTGGTTTTGATTCCCTCTGCACTTTCAGTCCAGAGAGCTGGAATTTTCGCAGTTCCCTGTCTGAGGATAGCCATAAGTGAAGATAACTGTATCAGAAATAAATCAGATGCTCAGGTATCTATCTGACTTCCATTAGCCTAACGATACATATAACAGCATTCTTCATATCAACACATGGGCCTGCTCTGGGGCTTAGAGCTTTCCAGAATTCTCCTTCAGATTTGCATAAGTAGTATAAAATAAGGGTAGGCTTCTTCTTTATGGGAGAGAACAAGGGCTATTTAACATCTAACTTTTCTCTTTCAGATTGAAATGTCACAACAAGTGTACTAAAGAGGCACCTGCATGTAGAATATCATTCCTTCCCAGTAAGTTTACTACAAACTCTTAGCACATCAATGTAGCTGATGGTATCACAAGAATAATAAGTCTGATTAAAGGGTTTTCTCCATCCCATCTCCAACCTGTTTTTCAGTTACCAAAATAAGGAGAACAGAGTCTGTCCCTTCTGATATCAACAACCCAGTAGACAGACCAACAGAACCACAGTTTGGAACTCTTCCCAAAGCACTCACTAAAAAGGTACGTAGTGATTGATGTGAACCTTCTGCCTCAAAGTCAGTGAGGAACTACAATAAGGAGAGGTCACAGTAGTACCTTACTGGCTGGAACAGGAATGGTGCTTCAGCTTTCACTTTGCAAAGAGTCTTTAGAATGACTTTTCCTCCTTGTTAAACATTGGTTGTGCACATCTCCTCACTCAGAGAAACTATGTTGTGTTTGAGGCTAGGGACAGCCTTCCTTGTTTCATTAAATGTTGATGGAAACTGTATTTGTATTATGTACTCATTAGTGACTTTTCTTGCTTTCCAGGAGCACCCACCAGCAATAAATCATCTGGACTCCAGCAGTAATCCCTCTTCTACAACCTCTTCCACGCCATCTTCTCCAGCACCTTTCCAGTCTTCCAACCCTCCCAGTGCAACACCTCCCCCAAACCTATCTCCTATGGGCCAGAGGGATGGACGATTTAACTTCCCAGGTAAACCCAGCTTTTTCTGGAGAACTCTGCCAAGATCAGAAAGGCATCTGTGGAAGCTCAGGCTAACCAAGACTTCATGAGTAGATTCAGGTTTCTGAATAGATAGTTGAGTCTTACTCAAGGTTTGAAAGTTTTTCCTGTCAGCTGATAAAAGGAAACAGTCTGTCCTTGCAAGGTTTTAAGTCATGGCAGCAAGATACGTTTGCAGGAAACAAATTACTGAGGAGTTCTGGTACCTTTCTTACATGATATCACCTTTCTACTTTCTCTCTTTTTTTTTTTTTTTTTCTGATGAGCACTAAAGAAAGCAGCATTCTTTTCCTCATTTTTCTTACTGCATCATAAAATGCATGCTGCCTGCTGGTTTTGGCCACCAGTGGCTTTAAATCATAAGTTCATTGCTAGAACAAAATATTAAAATGAAAACTGGCATGAATTAGTTTTATTGGTCCCTTCCAAAAAACAACCAACACTGAACACTGGCTTTTAAAGTGTGGACAGGTGTGTATGGTGAAGAATTCATGTACTTCACAGATTAAGGACCCAAGTATGCTGTCTTTAACAAAGCTGACAGAGGCAAGGCTTGCATAGTAGAATAAACTTAATTCCTTTTGTCTGGAGATGAAGCCCCAGGCTGCTAAGCAGGTGCTGCATCTTACTCAGATGTGTGCAATACTGCTGTGTTTTGCAGAAGGTTTCTCACCTGTGAAAGTTGCTGTTTTAGCCTACTTAAAAGGAGCAGAAAAAGAGCCAGTTTAGTGCAAGGATTCTACTGCAGTTACTTTGTACTAGGACGAGTAGTTCAAATTAAGTGAAATTAAGACAAAAAAAAACCCCTTGCAAATAGCTTTTGAGCTTCAGCTTCTCTGCATGCAGCTTGGAAATGCTGATGATATGAGAGGATTGAAGGACCAGCTTTTCCCTGGGCCTGCCTGCTAGCATCCCCGGGTTCTCTGAGTTTGCTGCTTCCACTTGGTGTCCGAATGGGTGGTTTCCCACCAGACTGCTTGCTTATCGGTAACACAGCATTCACGTGGCGGGTGTCATCTGCCTTCCAAGAACGCTTGTGCTGAAATTCACCCCTAAAGCAGACTGATAATCAACTAATCTGCTTCCCAGCAGTGAGCTGGGACTAATTCATTGAATGCGTATGTGGCACTTACTGATGAACCTCTAACTTGTCTGTTGTTTTTTTTTACTGGTTTTTTTTTTTTTTGCTTTTTTTTTAACCAAACAAAAGCTGCCTACTATATTCAGCATAGACAACAGTTTATCTTCCCAGGTGAGTTGACTGTTTTAATTGTACTAACTAGCTTTTGCTGCCAGAAAGGAACTGTTTGTAAATTTCTGCATGCTACCCGAGAATGATAATTCTGCTTTTGAAAAGAAGTGTATCCAGTACAACAGATGAAGCAACAGATTTCCGCTGTGAGATTCTGCTCACAGCTGTGTTCTTTTGTTAAGGCTGTCTTTTGGGATTATATGCTTAGAATAAATGGATGCTGTCAGTTCAGGAATGCTGAGTTCACCTTTATGAATTGATGTTCTTGCCTATGGGATTTAAAAATGATGCAACGTGATTCATATGTGCAAGCTCTTTTCTCAGTCACTGTTCATGAACCCTCAGAAACAGCTTGTCTATTTCCAAAGTGGGAGCGGGTGATGCAGGATGCCAGGCGCAGAGCACTGTGCCCTACGTTTTGCAAGGATTTGCAACCCAAACGGAATTTCCTGTGTATTGGTATTTCTGATTGCTGAAGGCCATTTAAAAGGGTGTGAGCAGCTCACAGATGAGGACAGCCATTGCAAAATGTGACAGATAAGTGAATGTTAAGAAAACTGGGATTGGTTGATATAAAGGCACGTAAAACAGCCGTTACTGCAATATTGAATATTCTGATCTATAAGGGATTTAAGTCTAAAATACGTGCAATAATTTTCATACTTTCCAGAAATTCCCAGTCCTGCACAAATAGCACAGCCTCCAGAAGCCGCTGCAGACACCAGGTATGTTCTGCTTGTCTTATTTACCTTGTGGTAACCTGGTAGTCTTCAGGTCAGCGCGAAGGCGTTATAACCGAACCAATAGCCTGCTGAACGTATCATCTGAACGCTTCCACGGGACAATTCCAATCGGCAAGGGTGATGCTGGTATTTCTGGTTTTGTAAAGCTGAAAATGTGTATTTTAAGTGGGACTGTGCCTTCGAATATGTAGTTATGGTTGTGTGTGCATCTTCCCAGATCAGGAAGGTCCACTGAAATAAAAGGTGGGTGGTTTCATGATTGAAACAGCATGGAGGAGCATGGCAAGCTAACATCTTTGTAGGGATCTGAATTGTAGGGTGTGCTGATGTTTTTAACCTAGCACTCACAATTGCTTGACCACTCCATACGTGTTTCTGTAGTACTGGGAATAGGAGTGTCTGTTACTGGAACACACTGTAATAATGCAGCCATACCACTGCCAATGAATTCCTACCACTTAAACACTGAGAATCACTTCAAAGCCTTCATCTCTTATTTGCCAAAGTAATCCTAGAAAGTCCTTAGTTGTTAAGTAGAGCAGTGATTGTGTTTTGATCTGATTGACTATACTGCTTTCACTATCTGCACCCTATTTATTTCTTACTACAAATCTGTCTTCTCTTGTTAGTGCTAAAGAACAGCCAAATACAGATGGAGTTAAACATGAAGCAGAGGTAGGTTTTATGGTTTCCCCTTTTATACCTCTTCTGTAATCCCAATGGCCGTGTTGTAACGCAACAGAAGCCTGTGGCAGTGGAGCTGTGAGCGTAGACCAGCCGCGCCTTCAGCTCCACTCAGCTGCCTATGCTGCAAAGATCTCTACTGACAATCGGTGGTTTCTGTTGCCAGGCTGAAACAATGAAATACTTGTAACAAAAAGTAACTGTTTCTAATTGGGCAAAGGTGATACTTCTCAAATCTTTGGCTCACTCAGTTTCCTGCAGCTGTTTCTCAAGTGGTTCTTGAGCCACACCCCGAGAGGAGGTGTGTGCCTTTTCACAGCCCTCCCAGATGACTTTGTCCTACGAAGAGATCTCTAGATCTGTAGTCAAATAGGTACATCAACCTACCCAAGTCCTCTCAAAATACTCTCAGCATGTTTTTCCTTTCTCTTCCTGTAAACAGGTGGAAGAACCTGAGAGTAATAAATCAGAACCTGAAGATGATGAGGACGAGGTGGAAGATCTGCCAAACAGAAGGCCGCGCTTACAAGGCATGATTTATCGCAAGCCCAGCCAGACCAGCGTCTACCTCCAGGAATGGGACATTCCCTTTGAGCAGATCGAACTGGGGGATCCCATTGGCCAAGGACGATGGGGGAAGGTTCACAAGGGAAAATGGCATGGGGAAGTGGCCATCAGGCTGCTGGAGATAGATGGGAACAATCAGGATCATCTCAAGCTCTTTAAAAAGGAGGTGATGAATTACAGACAGACCCGGCATGAGAACGTGGTGCTTTTCATGGGAGCGTGCATGAACCCTCCTCATTTAGCAATCATCACCAGGTAAGGATATAGCAACTTATGTTAGCAATAGTACAGATGTTTATCTATTCATAATAGTAATAATATAGAATAAATTTCTATAAACATATTTGTAAAGTATATATTTGCATAACAAACATTTAATGCATATTTATAATACATGCATGTATTATAAATAAGTATGTAACATTTATTTCTGTAGTCTGAAGGTGGAAGACATAAATGCAGCCTCTGTTGCTTGGAGGGTTGGATATTAAAGGCATCTCTTAGGGAGCTTGTTTATTGGCAACTTAATTCTTATTTTTTAATCTCTTAAAGTCTTTTGAATTCTTAAAAAGTGGGATAAAGTAACCAGCAGTCTCAGCAGAAGCTGGTGCTCAGGATTTGAAAACTGGACTTATTTGTCAGAAGAGCATAGTGAGACCAGGGCCACTGAGGAAACAACACATAAGCATTTGCTTGAACACATTTTAGTGCTAACTGAATGACAGTGAGAGCTGCAGTTGTGTTACACCCACAGAGATGTCAACTGAGCCATTTGTGTTATTGAAAATGGCATTGCTCAGCAGAGGGAAGACGGCTGCTTCTGTCAGCATGATAAGAGACCGCTTGAGCATCCAGTGGTCATTTTTATGTTCCTCCAATGTTTTAAAGATACTTTTTAGGACTCTTGTTCCTCTTTCTTATAGCTTCTGCAAAGGAAGGACACTTTACTCGTTTGTAAGGGACCCCAAGATATCCCTGGATATTAACAAAACCAGGCAGATAGCACAGGAGATCATTAAGGTAAGCATACATCGTGCTATCAGAGACATCTGCTTTCTGGGCAGTACCTCAGCAAGTGTTGAGAGGCTGCACAGCTGGGGAGGGTCTGTAAGTTCAATAGCTGTACCACAGGGTGCTGCAGCAGGGAAAAACTTGAAACTGCAGGAAGGAAAACTGCTAATTCAGTGGGCAGTAAGCTGAAGACCTGTGGGGATAGAAATTGATCTTTTGCTTATCTGGGGCTGGGGAGGGAGAACTTTGATAAAAGGCAACCGTGAAGAAATGCACGCAGGGCAGATTTCCTTCCCAGTTCTTCTCTTTCATTAGTAACTACAGCTACGTTAACGCATTCTGAAGTAGACATTATCTTCCAGATTTGCAGTTTTCCATGGTTGTTTTCAGTATTACTCAATTGAAGTAGCATTTCTTAAGCTGTTGTTTTCTTTGCTGGCAGAAGCATCCTAGGAATTTACTGAGCAAGCTTGTGTCAGCTGTTCCTTGTTCATACACACGTACTTATTCAGAGCTGTGAAGTTCACAGTCACTTACTGCTTCAATTAGAAGTACCCTCCCAGCAACCTGCTGTACAGAGGAGGAAGCTGCTGTGTCCCCACTTAATTTATTGTTTGTGCTGGAGTAAATAGAGTAAACGTGTATTAGAAAGAAAAGCATGCCCAGTTAGAGGCTTGTAAATAAGACAAAATGCACATCTCTGCATATAAACTTTGTTCCAGGGCATGGGCTATCTTCATGCAAAGGGGATCGTACACAAGGATCTGAAATCCAAGAATGTTTTCTATGACAATGGGAAAGTAGTGATCACTGACTTTGGACTATTTGGAATTTCGGGCGTGGTTCAGGAAGGAAGGTAGGTGGAGGTTTTAGTGCTTGGTCTGCTTCTGGGGTGATAACAAGCAGTCTAACAGGGACATACTTCGACGTGTTACACAGCTCAAGAGCGTAGATTTGGGTCCTTTACTATGTACACTTTGGAATACACTTTTTTTTTTAGGTAGAGGCCTTTCTACACTTCCAGTGGCACAAAGCTAGAAAATAATATGTGAATTGAGTCTCAGAACACAGAACAAAAACAATTTTAAGCCCAAGAATGAGCTGGAGAGTCTGGCCAACGCATGCATGTTTTTTAATATGGCAAGAAAGTTAGAAAGAGATCGTTAGCCAAGCCAAAACATTTAAGAAAAGTCACAGCATTAGGCAAACCACAGATATGGGCCATGTGCTGTCTCTTAGTTTACTTAATATTGTGTTTCAGTATGACTTCTTTCCTTTGAACTCAGGAGGGAGAATGAATTGAAGCTGCCTCATGACTGGTTATGCTACCTGGCCCCTGAAATTGTCCGTGAGATGGCCCCTGGGAAAGACGAAGACAAGCTGCCTTTCTCCAAAGCTGCAGATATCTATGCCTTTGGGTAAGGGGAAAAGACCTAAAGAGTATCACAGGAACTTTCTAAATGAGATATGATACAGACCTGAGCCTTGCCAGTCTTCTGAAAGACTCGGGATTCAGCTAGGCTGCATTTTCCTCACGTACTACAAAAGACATGGGTGTGAGAGTCTGACAGGGAGGTGGGTGAGTGGACTGGGAGGGATTTGCTGCACAGCCTTATTTACATTCCAGAGCTTTCTGAAGAAATTGGGATTCTGTCAGAGTTTTGCATCTTAAGAGCAGGCAAAGGCTTGATTTGTTTATGTTGCAGGACTGTGTGGTATGAGCTCCAAGCAAGAGAATGGCCCTTCAAGAACCAGCCTGCTGAGGCACTCATCTGGCAGATTGGAAGTGGTGAAGGAGTGAAACAAATCCTTGCAACAATTAGTTTGGGGAAAGAAATCAATGTAGGTACATCAGCTGCAGGAGTCCTTCCAAAAAGCTGTTTGTCAGAGTTGCTGGAAAAGAGGGAGCTGCTTATTTTCCTTTATTATAATTCTAAAAGGACAGGAGAGAGAACAGATCAGAATGAGGTACCAGCCTCTTCCCATTACTGCTGTATAGAAGTGACATGCACTGGTACACAGGACACGACTCTAAGAACGTCCGAGACAACTGCTTGACAAGTGGCTCTCGCTGGGCTGTCACAAGTCACACTGCTCAGGCAGGCGCTTAGTTTGTACAGTTGACGTGTGGACTAAGTGCAAGTAATGAGCCTTAACTATCCTTTGCAGGAAATTCTCTCAGCATGCTGGTCATTTGATCTCAGTGAGAGACCCAGCTTCACTGTCCTCATGGATATGCTTGAAAAACTGCCAAAACTGAATCGTCGGCTCTCCCACCCAGGGCACTTCTGGAAGTCTGCTGAGTGAGTACTTGTGGTTGTTAACACTTACGCTGCTCAGAGTTTGCTAACTGACCATTCCTGTGCGTAATTTTGCCTTCCTGGGGTCTGTCATACCTTTAATAGCAGAGTAACAACGTGCTGTTCTGCTTTTCTAGTTACTAGGAAATTATGCAATTAAATGTTCCTGCACTTCAGACAGCTCATTTCCTACTTGAACACATTCACTTCCCTCCTTCTGTAGATCATTTATCCAGCTCTGTTCGGTTTCAGAGAGTATCTACCAACGTTATTGGAAAGTGCCCACACTGACCTGAAAGTGATTAGAGTTTCCCTTTTACTGGCTGGTACCAAATGAGGAAGGGAACCACCAAAAAACATGCTGCCATTTCCCTTTTAAACTGAACCATCAATTTATGGAAGAGTCTTAACGTAGCAATCTTCCTCAAGGAGCACGTAGGGAAAAAATGCAAACCCCTCCTCCTCTGTATGGAAGACTGCCCAGTTTGCACAGACAGATAAAGGGATGGAGCATTTACTCAATATTTTTGACCTCTGGAGGAGAAAACAACAACACTAAAATCTTCAGAATCTCTAAATTGCTTGGCAAAAGCAGTAAATTGACAGCCAGGAACAAGTTGTTACTTTTGGACTGAATAAGCTGGAATCATGTCAAGATTTGGATCAAGGAAAGATAAGAGGTAGCAGCACAAATCCTAGCCAGATCATGATACTTTCCAGTTTAGGATCTGTGTTGGAACTGGGAAAGAAAAGTGTCACAAGATCAAGCATCTGTAAACTGCCAAAACTGGGAGAGACCCCACAGAAATACCTCACTGAACATCCTATGGCATCTGTTATGATAGATGGGACCAGAATTTAGAACTAAATCCAGGTCAGAATAACTTGCATAAAGCCATAGGGCCTAAAACCTTTTGTCTCCTTTGTCATGAATACCCATCACTCAGACAATGAGGGATCCCAGTCTCACTTGCCTCAAAGCCAGGGGGAGATCAGACACTTGTGAACTGTGCCCATTGCCACATACTTTCTTTGGTGCATATTTTCTTCAACTGACCCTCTAATATTTTCTTATTTCTTTCCCTTTTTGATGTTTAATCTACCCCTTCCTTACCATAACCCTTCATGATCCTCCTGTCATACATTACCATCACTAAACAAACTCTTCTGTTTATTTGTATGGTGACAGTCATGGCATTTTGTGCCTTGCTGTGTGTACTTTATTTGGGTGTTTGGTTGCAGATTTCACCCTTTGTCTCTTGTTATAATGCCTAACAACATTAAAAGATGGCCTCATCTTTATACAAAAGAAAACTATTACCAGCAAAAGTTGAATGCTTACTATCCACTCATTGATAAGTAGAACTGTCTGCTATTTTTTCCATGTGTTAGACAGGTATATATTCATATCACAGCACTCATTTTAAAAAGATACAATGAAAAACAGGGAGATCCTTAGATTTGGCAGTTCTTTGCATCATCAGTTTCTGCTCTGCACTGGGGTGTGACTGTAGGTGGGAGGTAAGGTGTCTTTCTGTGCCCTGCCCACTCCAGCAGATCTGTTACAGCTTCACTCTGGGCATTTCAGTTGTCTTAAGTTTTTTTTTCTACATAAGCATCTAAAGAGAAACCAACAGAACTTGAGCTAAAAATACTTCTGTCCATCATTCATAAATAAAGAGAAACAGCTCTCTTCCTCTTCAGGCCTAAAGCATCATAAATTTAAATCTGTCTCTTCTGCACATGGGGAGTTAGAGAGCAAGTGATGCTGTGCTCAGAGCAGTGAGAAGGGCGTCAGTTCCAAAGGCAGGTACAGAATCTGGTCCAGTGTGATGAGCTGCAGCGTGTGATGATCAGTGAGGGTCTCTTACTCTTGGATTTGAAAGGTAACAGCCCCAGAGTAATATTTTTAAACGAATCATCTTTTGTCTCAGAGGATCATGGACTTCAATTGTTTCATGGACAACAGCAGTTCTTTTGTCAGGAGACTTGCATGCTATGGCAGCGTCCCTTGTTGGAGTTTTTCCTTTCCTACAGAAGCCCTTTTCTGTAGAGCCCTCCAACACGATGGCTCTGTGTCAGCACTTTCATGCCCTCATTTCTCCTTACTATCAGATCCACTTGGCTGTGAGAGTCAGTGATCCAAGACGATTTGATATCTTTCAGTCCACCCAGTCAGGCACTGCAGAGCAGGCTGGGAGCCCAGGCTGCCTGAATATTCCCATGCAGACTCTCAGAGGGTCCTGCGTTGTCCCCTAACATCACATTGGAAATCACTTGAAGTAACGCTTCCCATTTGGGCAGTCAGTTCACAAGAGTGAATATATTCCTATATATTATATATAATGTTACCAGAGTAATCTGCCAAGCGATTATTTTGGGTTAGTGTTTCCACAGGGAGTTCTTGAACAGCTGGTGGAACCCTGCCTGATGTAGCAGCCACCCAAATTATTTGCTCCCTGGGTAGACAGATCCTGCCCTCCTACCGCGAGCGGTTCATGTAAATTTGCATACATTAATGTTTTTTCTCTGCTCAAAGCATGTAATAGAGAAGTACTTTAAGTGTCACTATTAATTATCAACGTGGACAGCTGAATTAGTGCTCACTGAAATGCAAGTGCAGGCAGCTCAGTTGGTTTTTGTCTCCCGCAAACTACATTATTTTCAGGTCACACTTAGAAAGCACTCTGCAGCAGTGTCAGCCAGCGACCAGATACAAAACCTACTGAAGGCAGTCACATCCCTCTGACAACTCCTTAGAGGAACACTGCACTAACCCCTTGCTTGACTCTGCTATAAGCTTTATAATAGGTAGTTTTCAAGAGCTTGCTTTAAAATAACTGAAAACTAACTCTCATGGTGTCTTTTTCCCCTCCCTTCCATATTTCTTCGTAGGTTGTAGCTACTGGTGCAATAATGGGTTCCACCTTGCATGCTTCCATGTGTTGTATCCTAACCAGCAACTTGGACAATCACCTTCCATTCAAAAAAATGAAACCAAACCACGAAATTAACCACGGACATAATCAGCATTTCATCCGAATTCTCCTTTTCTGCCTTTTTCTGCTTGGTGTGGGCTGTTAGCTTGAATAACAACTCCTGCCTGCAAGAAGTTACTGTCTAACAGCACTGCACCTCTCACTTCTGAGTCATGGCAGCAGGCTGCAGCTTCCTCCTGGCAGGCAGCTGGTGCTCTGCCCTGACCAACCGGGCGTGTGCAGCAGCAGGTCGGGGTTCGGCTGATGCTGGCAGTTGTGGCCTGCAAGCCTCAGGAGGCAGAAGGGGGAAGTTTCCTAGCTGCTGTCTGAGGTGGTGGCCGTCATCCTTAGTGCTGGGCTGTGGCTTTTGACTCAAGATAACAGGTACATTTTCCACAGCCAACAGCTGAACACTTCACTTGCACTGCAAACCAACACGACTTAAGGGCCAGATTAGGTTGGTTCTCCTGTAGGGCCTGATCCAGCCCTGCACTGAACCATGGGTCAGCTTTGTCAGGGGTGCACACAGCAGGTGCAGTTCCTGCATAGAAAGGAGGATAGTCCTCGCTGCGCTCAGGCCAGATTGCAGTCCCCTAGCCTACCTGGGAATGCACCACCACCAGCTGCATCCAAAACAGATCAGCTACAGCACTGTGCAGAAGAGGAGGAAAGCAGGGAAGCCCTTCAGTTCCTCATTCTCCTTCCCTTGCAAATCCAGTGTTTTGAGTTCTGTGATTTGCTTTTGTTTACATCCCTGACTTGCAGGCAGCACTGCAAGCACGTGCCTTTTTGGAAAAGGTCTTTCTTCATTCCTTTTTGAAAAAAATGTGTTTCATGGGGGAGAGGACGAGGACAGAGGCTGATACGCAGCAGGAAGGTTTTTACTGTGCTCAGCGAGGACAAATACACCTCCACGTCATTCTCTCAAAGTCAGATGCCTGCACGCTGCACTGGAAAGAGGCTGCTGGAAGCCCTCACTGCTCCCTGCCTTGCTGCCACTTGGCACCCACATGTAGGAAGGCATTTTGAAGTGAAAACATTTCTAGCTATGCTAACAGATTAAGGGTGAAGGAAAAGACGTCTTTGTTCACTTGCTATAGACTATGAAGAGCAGCAGATGTGTTTTTTGAAGCAGTTGATGTACCCTGTCAGAATGCCCCTTCCCCTTATAAAAGTTATTTTTTCCTCCATTTCTATTTCAAGAAAACCAAGCTCTCTGTCTTCTGCCCACCTTAGGTCAGTACTTACAAAAGCTCCTGTTCTGCCAATTTGAGCCATATGCTTTCACTAATGAAGTTAGCATGAATAAATTCAAATGTTTGCTGCTTAATTTTTAAACACTGCTGGGTGATCTCATGCTGCATGAGACCAGAACCCAACCCATTTTCTTTTATGTGACTGTAGCTTTGTAGGGGAGAAAAAGACAACAAAAAACCAACAGTAAATAATTCTTTTCCCCTTCTCCTTTCCTTCCCCACTCTTTTCAGCATTAACAGTAGCAAAGTTGTCCTGCGTTTTGAGAGATTTGGCTTGGGAATCCTGGAACCAAGCAATCAAAAGATCTAGTGTGGTGTGTAGTTGTCTTGTGATAATGTCTACCTACTTACAAAGAAACCTTCACTGAATCTTCCAAGCTATGAAACTGGTGCAGCCACAGCTGAAAGCCACACGACCGTCAATTCAGTCCTTTGTTGTTGGCAATGTGTGAGTTCTGCCTGAGCACCAGCAGTTATTTAAAGAATGTTTACATGATACTTTTGTGTGAACTATATTTTTCTAGAACACAATAAACAGTGAATCAATTTAACTGCAGCCATTCAACTAGCACAAAGAGAAACCAACCTTTTTCCAGTTCCTTTTTGTGTCTGTGGTTTAAATAGGAACGATCTTCTGCCTTCAGTGCACTTTTTCCTAGGCGGAGTGGGACCGCTTTGTTCCAGACCGGTTCTGTATCTCACACAAGGAGATGGGAGTTTTAAATTATGTTTTTCTCTCGTTAAGGTGAAATTTATCTACTGCATTGTGATTTCTCCAAACTGGTAATTCAGTTTGTGGTCACTCTGGTTTGTTTCTGCAGGGTTGGTCCAAGCTCTGGGTTACCTTGAATTAAGTTAAAGTAGTAAAAATCTGCCTCTTACAGGAGAGTTTGCTGCCAAACATGCCGTTATCTCAATTGAAACACAGAACTGAGCACTTCAACACAGAGCTCACAAGAAAAGCTGAACTGCCGTGCCACAGAAGCTGGGGTTGGTTGAGGTGGGAACGGACCTCTGGGTCCATCCGCTTCCAGCCCTGCTCAGGCAGGGCCAACCCAGCAGGCTGCCCCTGGAGAAGGCGAGCTCCCGGGCACCGCGCTGCTCCTGGGAAGCTTCAGGCACAACCCATTTAGTCCCCTGAACCAGCAGCACTGCCAGACCTCACCCCTTGCTGCCTGATCACCATCTCATTTGTAGAACGTATTTTAGTAGATAAAGTCCAGGGAGGGAAGGAAATCAAGGGAAAAAGCCATCCCTAAACAATGTGTTACATACTGTTCTGATACACAGAGCTTGTTAAGAGATTCAAGTCATTTCTCTCCCCCGTGCACACACATGCTCCTCTGGACAGTCAGAGGAGCAGAAATTCAGGACTAAGCAGTAGTTCTGGGGAAAACAGAGAACAACAAAACCCTTGCAGCTAGGAAAGTTACATTTTGTTCCAGAGAACCTGACTCAATCCAGCAGCTCAGACCTGTTTCTAAGGTTAAGTTCAAGACCAAGAAAAAACCCAGCCCCCAAAAATAGAAAGGAAACCATGTGCTACCATGTGTAGTACACAGAACTGATAAAGGATGCAGCTGATTACTGCATTTAAGGTGACAGATGCATTATCTCACTTGCAAATGAATTGCAAGCTGCATTAGATGTTCCCTCATGCCTCCCATTCTTATTCCTCTGCCTTTGCCTGTCAGCCAGGGCAGCAGGACAACTCTAATTACACAGTGAACATTGAAGAGCCCTTCGGTCATTACACTGCTTCATTTTTAAGGTAGCTCACTGGGACTCCCTGGAAGCCATCGAATTCCATTCCTCCTGCCACACTAGTACATTACAGGCCTCTTTTATATCTTTTGCCACCATTACAAGGCTTTAAAACTTGGATCACGGAGGGAAGAGCTCCGAAGTCCTCCACAAGGCACACGAAGGGACAGGCACTCCGTTTGGTTACAGGCAGCTGACTTGGATAAAATCAAGTGGAGGAAAAAAAAAGTTCTGTTGAGCAGAGAGCTTCACTCCCACTACTCCTTCACTGTGCTACGGTGAAGTTAAAATGTGTCTCAGATATAAAACAAAATTGCTTTGGTGGTAGCCAAGCATGGAGACATGGTTCTCTCGACCTCCCTCTCACCACCTCAGTAAAGCAAATAGGCCCCTCGGCACACACTGCCCTTTTAGCCATCACCTGCTTCTCTTCAAGCTTTGCTCCTGTTTGCTCTCTCACAATAACTGTCACAGGTTTAAACAGAGGCTGTTTTCCAACAAGTACTGCTTAAGTATTGACAGTGCAGTACAAAGGAGGAAAAATGTGCTTCACAGCAACGTTAATGTTATGAACCCGTGGGCAGCAGTGTGCCTTGCCTAAGGGAGAGCAGAAACTGCTGCTGGATGCACACATTGCTTCACAGCCATTGGGTCCAAGCAGCCCCTCTGCTAACCCACAGAATGCTCCTCACTGCTATTCCTGCCATCTGTGCGCATAAAACAGGTCTCACCTGGGACACCCAGAGCTTTCAGTGCAGGAAAGAAACAGGGTGATTGCTCACCCGGCTGTCAGCAGTGATGCTGCCGTGGCAATGTGCAAGAACAGTGCTGAGAAAGCACGACCTGGTCGGACAGCCAGCCCGCACTGGGTGACCATCCAGCTTACAGCCAAATAAAACCTAAAAAGTGTTGTTCTCCCTGACTGCCCTCACCTGAGGTTCAAACCCTGGCTGTGAAGGCTGTTTCCAGGCAGAACGCTATGCTGGCCCTGCTTCCCAGCAAGGCAGCTTCACCTGTGTCAGCAGGGCCACCTGTCCCTTCGTGCTGCACTTTGCAGTGTGCTGAAAGCAGATGGGGCTGACCCGTGAGCACTGCGGGCTGATGGAGGGCTGTCCTGCTGCAGGAAGGGTTTCAAAACTTGCCTTTAAACCATGAAGTTTGAGATTCAGTCTCAGCCTTCCTTGGTTTTGTGTTTAACTCCCATAAATGGCTCTCAAGAGCAAAACCCAGCATACCAGAGAGCAGAGCCGATTACTGTCTGTGGGTAATGTGTTGCAGTCAGCTGTGTAAGGCACATGGAAGTCAAACAGAACCTGTGGAGCTGTACAGCTGTGAATGAAGTCAGGCTCTCCCACCCCTCCGTCACAGCTGAGCAGCAGGCACTGGGTCACACAGCTTTATGGCCACGTCTCCTCGTGTGCTGGTGTGAGGCATGAAGCACAGTAAGCCTGTCCTGTTGTAGAGGTGTAAATGTGAAGCTGGCTGTACAATGCTGCTACAATAGCCACACGTCAATAGTGAATGTAAATGGAGTCTGTAATATGGTAAAAATTGACACGTTTTTCTTTTCAAATGTGTTGTACACTTTGTACAGTAAAATTTTTTAAAAATATTTTCTATCAGAGTGTCTTCCAGAATTGCTATTAAATTAATTAAAAATTGTTAGTATTAACAACTGTTTCTGTATTAGTTTATGCAACCAGCAAGGAAAAAAAAAATGCACATTATGCTAATGAAATCCTGGATACATAGGAATCTTTTCAGCAAATAAATCTTTGCTCTGGATAAAGCAAGCGTTACAGAATTGTGGTTTGACCTTCCCCTCCCTCCCCCCCCACTTACTTATAGCCAAACTGAAGCACAAGCAGCTCATCCTGCCCTGCCTGCAGGGCACACCGGTGGGCTGCAGAGCTGAGGAGCCCCCCGGTCTCAGGGCAGCCCCACAGCCAGCAAGCACTGGGCAGCGCCTGTCCCTGCGCGTCCATCCCCAGTGCCAGTCACACCAAGCTGCCTCAGGCCACCCTGTTACCCTGCAGTGATGTCCCTGCAGGCTCAGCTCAGTCACAAGCATCTGCAGCTACTACCAGGATCTCATTCATCAGCACAATGCCCGGTGGCCTTCATGCTTATGTGCTGATCATTGTGTTCCAAACAGGGACAGGTGGGCACCGTGTGTTGTGGGCGAGCTGCTCCCTGCAGCAGAAACAACACATCTTTGTTTTTCAATTACTGTAGACCTGCAAAGCCCAGCCAGGGAGGAATAAAAATTGTTGTTGGAACCTGTGATAGCAAGGGCTCAGAAACAAGCACTACATCACGTCCATCAGCCCCTTTCCCTTCACTGACTCAAGTTGTGGCGGGTTTGCTTTGAGCTATCACTGACATCTGCTCAGCTGATAATCTGACCGCGCACCTTCCCTGCATACGAGGATCATTTTGTTTCCTCTTACAAGTCAAATGCAAAAGCCCTTTAGCTGCAGGACAGCTGGCAAACTTTCTTCAACTTGTTTAATAGATGGAACTGAGATGCTGTTCCTTTTTCCCATAACCACTCAGATTCTCACCACAAATGGTATCAAACGGCACCACGATGGCAGTCAGAGCCCAGTGCCCTCTTAGCAGCTACCCGTCCCGCCGCCTCCTCACAGCCCCAGCATCACTGCAGCTGCTCAGCATGCACCAGAAAGCTTTCCCGCTTTCCCATCTGCTACAACGGGCCAAGTTACCTGGCTTTAAGAACTGCAACACTGACTTTTCTCAGAGCATTAGACTACACTGGGAGCAAGGCTGGGCCAGCTGAGCACTTCAGGGCTGCTCAGCAAAGCCAAGGGGGCAGAGCAGGGCCTGAGCTCTGAGCAGAGCTCTCAGTGGAGCTGCCCATTCAGTTATGATACCACACAGCAAGCTTCAGTAAAAGGGATCTTAACGTTATCTTGCTGAAAGCTCTTCTCCTTCTTAGCTCCCAGCTCACCGCACAGGCACCCACACAGTTTGTTTTTGGAGGAATTCATCCCCATGTGCTGGGGGGATGCAGCAGGGACCCCTCACACCCACATCACCACAGGACTCGGCCCACACTGATCAGACACCAACAGCTGCAAGACTGCCCACCTGCTGCCACATCCTGCCCCAGAACCCGCTGTCCTTCCCCTATGGGTGCCCCAGCTCCAGCCAGCACCACGCAGCAGTGTGTTAATTAATCCATTGACCGCAGGGTCACCGTGCTGCTGCCGAACAGCTTTACGCCAAAAATAACGGCAGCCTTGTACCGCCCTGCAGAGAAAAGGACAGTGCACTTTAAAGCACAGCTTTACATTTCATCCATCTTATCTAGATCTTTCATACGCAAACAGTAAAAACCTTCAGATAAATTGAGCTTTCTTGCTTTTCATAAAGAAAAAGAAATAATGAATGTAATTATCAATTAAACTTGAAGAGCAAGGTCATGTATTTAAACACAACTAAAAAAAAATAACCCTGAATAGCCTCTAGCATGAAGGTTACATCCCACCAGCTGCAAAAGGAAGCTCGCTGTTGACTGGCTGTATTACATCCCAGCAGCTGCAGCCCAGCGCCGCAGCACAGCCCGACCTGAGGCAAGGCCTTTTCCCGAGGAAGAGCAGCTAACCCAGCCCAGAGGCATCTGCACCATCACCTGCCTCCTGCTGAAGCCTAGGAACACATCCTAACCTGGGATTTGTGCAACACAGTGTATGACTTCTGCATTTTTGTTACAAGGACATTTGTTTATACCTTAGTTAAGATTTCTGAAGTTCTTTTTAAAGCATTCGTCTTTCATCTGTGAATAGTCCAAGAATCTTTTCTCTGAAGGACAACAGAAGCTTCCCTCCCTCCTTCTCTCCTGAGTCGAGTATTCCCATCTCAGTGAAGACAAACTCAAGCACAGAGACCACTCAGAGCTCCAGACAGCTGTGATATAACACTCAATTGCATTCTAAACCCTAAAGCCAGAGGGGACCACTTCACCAGCACTCCTGGCAAGAAAATATGCCTACTTTGTTAAACACATGGCAAATGCGTTGTGCTCTACAAACCTCCTGAAAGTGCAAGGCGCACACTAGCACTTTAAAATATAGAACTTACTTCTGTTGCCTATCTTTGTTGGACTTACTTGAAGTCCAGAGCTCAGCAAGTCCTGGGCTTATTGAGAACTTTCTTAATGGAGATGGAAATCACCTCGTTCTGCACCCATCCCACCTCAAAACTCCAGAAGCAGAGAAATCGTTGAAGTATGAAATAACTCACACACCTGCTATGAACCTCCTGTCCTTCACTCCCTGCACCTGCTGTCCGACACTTCCTGCTCTCCTCCATCACTGCCCACAGCCCTTCAACTACGCTGCGTTTTTCATCTTATGTTTAAAGCTGTCCTGAAGTACCCGTGGAACACACTGCATATACATGACACTGCTGGCTTTTGAGTGTCAAATCCTTCACTGGATTCCAGCTCCTGGAGACAAAGGATGACAGGAAAAGTCTCACCTTCAGCTTTTTAATGTCATCATAAATTCCTGCTGATCTTTGAAAAAGAAGTTGTGACAGAACTGCAAGGGACAGGAGCCAAACTCAAAGCATAACTAGGGCAATATACGCTGCTTCAATTGTTATTTCTTTAGTTCACAATCCACAAGGCAAGATTCACACCTCTCCAGCAGTAACAAGACTGTACAACTCATCTTAGGCAGGCCATGTAACTCACAGAGACGGGCTCTTTGCTTAAGGAGGGAGTGCTGGTTGGAGAACGCCTCACTTCAGCCCTTGGAAGCAGAGAAACTGCTTCTGATGGGTTCTTTGCAATACCAGGCAAAGCATCATTAGAAATACCAATAATCACATACAGAAAGAAGCTGACTCACCCAGCTGGCAATGAGGGTCTTCTAGCTATGAAACCTCCTCAAGAAGCAGCCTTCACCCAGGAGATGTTCTCCCCTTGGAGGCTTGCCCTAAATGAGCCCAGGGAGGGGTGGACCCCCTCCAGTCAGGTGGGAAGCTCAGGAGAATTGCTTGCACCTGTGCTTCCTGGGCCAGCCACCCCTTCTCCAGGTGCTCAACCATCAGCTCAGGCTGTGTTCTAGCAGCTCCCTTACACCCACCTACACACCTGCGCTTTGTCAGGCTGAAGATAATAGGACCAAGAGGTACATTTAAACTACACCAATCTGTTTGTCTTAATATAAAGGTATCTTTTATTACAAACAAATCAAGTGAAGTCAGAGCATAGAAATGAAATGTACAAAGTGCTTTTGAATGTTCTGAACCTCATTGTTACAGGCTCTGTAACAACAAAAATTCAGGTTGGTGTACCTGAACTGCATGGAGCAGAAATCAGAGCTGCTGCCTCCTCACACGTATACATTTGAAGCGTATGCAGCAGTATTTCCACTCACAAGCCGTTGTATTTTATCACATTTGCAAGAGTTCCTTCAGATACAACAAATCACTGGACATTTCCAAGTGTCACAGCCATCCACTTACTTGCTTTGAAGTGAAGATAATGTGCACAGCGAAACAATAATATAAATAAATTCAAACAGATAAATAGTCCATTAAAAAACCAACAAAAAATCACTTCCAGCAACAGCAAAAAACTAAAAAATGTCACTAATAGCAAAAAACCCCCTAAGCTTTCCTTGTGACCAGGTCTTCTACGTGTTGTATTTGCAAGAGGTGACAGATATATACTAACCTAGATAGAATTAAAAAAATAATTGGCATCTTCAATGTTAAATTAATCTATTAAAAGAAGTCTGAGAACAACAAGTTAAATTTCATTTTTTTCTTACTTAAGGCTAAAGCTTAGAAGTCAAATCCTACCATCAGATGTGCAGCATTTAGCATGAATAAAGAGAGGATTTGATCCCTTGATTTTTGAAAACAACAACGAATGTGCAAATATCCAAAGTCTGTTGGTTCGTGCCGGACCAATGGGTTGCAAATCTCTCATGTTCTTTTGACTTCATGTGGGAACACAGCCCCAAATATATCTTCATGGTATCGCTTTTGGCTCTGAAAAAGAAAACAACAAAAACCCAAGAGATGAATCTTTCTGTGACATTTAAGTAAGCACTCATATGGCTGATTCTGTGATGGTGGACTTTCTTACTGCCAATAAAGGAAACAAACTGCAGACACACAAGCTCCAGACAAGTTCTGCTAACAGAACAGCCCTACAAAGCCAGCCATACTCAGACACTGTGTTTTCAGTGACTGCCCCTTTAGTTTCTTAAACTCACATTCCTATTCTGGTACAATAAAGTGTCAAACTTTTGATGCTCTGGAGACATCGCAAAGCTCATGCCCAGGATCAAAAGAGGGACACTGGGCAAAATGGTAGTACATAAGGGAGGAGCATGACATGTCATTCACACAACCTAACCAAACAGCAACCATGCATTTTAAATCATGGTGAGTAGACTAAGCTGATCAGTTAAGCACTTTTCTTTAGCATGCTGCTGAAAAGAAGCTAATTGCAGCCTGTAAGATCTGGAGTGTGACTTTGAAACCTGTGTTGGAGCACTGTCTGAATGGAAAGAATGCCTTGTACATCACAGGATACCTTCAGCTGGAAGAAATACTCTTCTGCCTGCTGCTCTGTGTGGTTCAGGTTTTTTACAAGCATCCTCTTCAAAGTCTGAGCAACATCCCTGGCCATGCGTACATCTCCACAGACATACAGATGCCCTTCCTCTTTATGCAAGATATTACACACTTTGGTTTCCAACTCGTTTTGAAGAATATCTTGAACATAGACCTTAGAAACAGAAAAAAATATCATTAGAAAAGGTCTCTTTAATGCTACTTTGTCTATTGGCTTTTCTAAATTCAGTGTGGGCCTACACAGGAAGGTCCAATGTGTCCTAACTATTCCACATGCTGCACGACAGCAAAGGAGAGGAAAAATGTCCTAAATGCTCTCTCTGCAAGTCCCAGATTTGAAGGCTGGACTTGTCCTTGATTAAACCAGAGTACATTAAGAGATTTTTATTTAGAACCAATTACCACTGCCAAAGATTCCTGACTTGCTAAAAAGGGTACTGAAATGGTGACAAATGGCGAGAGGCAACTCACTTCTAACTCACAGTCTAATCATATCCTGCAAAATGTAAGGTTTCCAAAAATGTTCCAGCTTCTAATTTCAAAGGATGTTTTGCACTCAAAGGTTTAATTGTATGTCTATTACACCTATCAGTAAGGCAGTGAGGATTTAAAATACATATGTACATATATGGTGCTCATTCAGAACTGAACAGTGAGAGACTCCTTTGTTTTGGAGGAATGGGGCCTTTTGTCACTTGTTCACAATGCTAACAGTTTTGTTTTGCTTTGTTTTGTTTTTCAATAAAAATGTTAAACAGAGCCCAAACATTAACTTGAGGGACTCTTCCTAAAGGGGCCAACTCTTAAAGAACAAAAGAACCAGCCTTACTTTAGGTTGACCAGGTTGCCTGGAGTAAGCTGTAAAAACTTCTTTCAGAACTCCTTTCCTCTTCATTTCCTCAACTTCTTCTTTGTAGATATGATCCATATCTGGCTGCCGGCAGCCAAACAATAATATCATGTCACCTCCTGTGATCCCTGAAACCAACATCAGACAGTTATTTTGGCTTTCCTAGTAAGGCCTATCATCTCATGCTACCGCCCCTGGAGAGAGCCCTGTCATATCAACTTAGTTGGGCAATGTAACCACCATTTCTAATTAGTCTTTCTTGCTAAAACTCTGAGGAGTGTGTGTGCATGAGTGACAGCTCCTGATTTTAAGTCTGCATTAGGAATGAATCTGCCTGATACTTCAAAGTACTATGTGGAATCACCTATTGAAGCACATTTCCCAAGCAGGACGACAGAGACAGGCCAAAGCATTTCCTCTCTGCATTGTGGCCCCTTTGTAAGCACTGGGCAGATGCAGAATGTGTAGTACTTACACACATAGGCTACTCCCTCTGAGTGACCAAATACCTCAAGACCACCAGAATGGTCTCACATGGGAAGGAATTATTGGCTGTTTCAGTGCAGTGTTTGATTCAGTCTTGTGATGACAAACCTCTACATGGGTTACTTAGCTAAAGTTCAGAAATGTCTCCACCTCTTTTGTAGTTCTCCAAACAAAATCTCCACCTGAAGAGATTTTCTTTGGAGGACTATGGATGTCTTCTGGCTGGATGAGTTTTGGCCTCCCCCAAGTGGCAGTCCCTGTAAGTACCTTTCTTTTCCAAGTCATAGAGACGCTGCTGCCAGAAACTTCTGAATGGAGCAATTCCTGTTCCTGGGCCAATAAGAATGCATGGCTTGGCTGGCTCCTTTGGGAGCTGGAATCCATCAGCGCTAACGTGCAAAAATATGTTAATTAGGTAAAGTAAAACTCAGAATAAAAGTATTCCCAGGAAGCTGACAGAATGATACCTAGTGATCATCTCTACTGCCTTTGAATCTTCTCTTACTATGCTTTCTATGTGAGGATAAACGTATCTCGAAGGTCTGAAGAATCAGACTTGCTGGTTTTTTACAACATAAACATTGATAAGTGCCCAGTGATTTAGGAGAGCAACCATCAGTGATTTTGTAGAAAAAACAATTGGCTTCAGCCCCTACCCGAGGTCACAAGGTACAGCTGAAATACATGGGAGAAAACAGTACGTGATCACCTCTACCCTTTGCCCCCTCCTTTTCCCCAACCTGCCTGCACCACAGTACGTATGGTGTTAACACCTGGGAGAAACTAAGAAAACATGTCTGCATGGACTTCTAAAAGTACTGAACAATTTCCTTCGTTAGAATCCAATAAAGTGTCCCGTGAAGTTTTCAGGAAACTAATGGAATTAACTTCAGGAGACGTCTAGGGAAAGAGGCTTCACTGAATCACGCAGCGAGTATTTGCCTAATGATTCTTATTCCGTGGTTTTCCTTGGCTTCTTCCTATGGCATCCACTCACCTTCGCACAAAGCACGGGACTGTTTCATTGAGAGCTATTTTGTTCAGCCACGTGCTGCAGACTCCATGGTGCAATGGCCCTTGTCCATCTAATCAGAGGAAAGGAACATTATTTGTATTCAAAAGCTGTTTGTTTTTTCAAAAACATAGTTTGTACTTAAAGTTATCCTTATAAACAAGCATATAAACGATCTAGTGATCATTTATAAAACAAGGATATACCAGTGATGCAGTGTTTTAACAAATCCTGATACAGTACGAGCATCTGTACTGCTATGCACTATTCTGCACGTATCACAACACAAACTTTCTGTTACAGATATGCTTCATGCCATATAGCATACACAGATTTTTCTGAACCACAACACAGACTAAATATCATTTAATTAAGACAGAAACAAAAACACCCAACAACTCATTACCTCTGGTCCTGTAGTTTACCACCGCAACCGTCAGATGAATCTCTCTGGGCGTCATGTCACAGGAGGAACTGACAGAGTAGTACCTGGGTTTCAGAAGTGGCAGCTGAGTCAGTAAGAAAGCTGTCGAGACTTCAGCAGAAGGAAACTCTTCCAGGACCTCCAGGATGTTCGGGCTGTTGTAAAACTTCCATTTATTGTATTCTTCTGTGCTCTAAAAGCCAAAAGCCACCATCACAATGTTACCAGGCCATGTTGAGTTCAGGAGAGCAAGGATGTTTGAAAAGTAACTTTTAAAATAAGATTCCTACTTTATATTCAATTAAATATACAATAAACTGCAAGTCAGCAGAGAATTCTCAAAACCATCCCTAGACTAATACTGGGGTTTCCTGAAAAAGTTGTTTAATTTTTGGAAACAGAAATACCCACTATCATTTTTCTCACATACACGTTCTCTCAGAGAGGATATAGAAACTGAAGTAGAATCTGTTTTTCAGCCCCCTGGCTATGGGATATCCACAAAACTGTGTAGGCTCAGGTCCTGTTGAGCACTTACTGAGTGCTTGCTGATCCCAGCAGAACGAAGCAGTTACCACACCTATGAGTCTTTGGTTACTTGAAGTGACATTGCTTCTACTTTACTGGTATCAAATTCTATGACAAAAATACCTAACAGCTCCTCCGCAACCTCTCCCTCTGCAAACTTTGAGATTTTTTAATGTTATCTCAACAGAAACCACCACAGGGCAGGCAAGAGAAACAGGCAGGCAAAATGACCCACCCACAACCACACAGGAAATACCAGATCTGAAGAAAACTCTTGATTCCCACGCATAAGTTAAGCCATAAGATCACCCTTTCTTTCTCTCACTGTGGTTGGTTTTACACGCTCACAGAATATGTAACGGAGGAATGGAAATCAAACACCAAGCATTTCTAAAGCTTTTGCTTTAGAAGGGCATCGAATGATCCATTATGTAGCACTTTTAGTGCAGCTCTGGCCCCAGTACTTACATGACATAAAACTTCCAGTCTCTGTTTGTCTCCTTCCGCTGTTACCAGCTGGGAGAGTTTTTTTAGAAGCTGTTGGGAGGGCGGAGTAGTGATATCGAGTAAATATGTCAAGGCCTGGGAGAGCGTGCAAGCTGGAATCTTTTTCTCACTTGCCCAATAGCCACCTGGAAACAAGGGAAGTAGAAGATCATGCGGCAGTTCCCAAGGCGTTTAACAACTGTAGTGCTTTGCAAAACTCAGTGTCTTCTCAAATATGACTTCTGATTAGGTTGCATACAGGTCTGGACCACAGGTTAATGTGAGCCTTCAAGCTTTTTGCTATTAGAGAATCTGACGCAGAGAACCAGACTGTAATAAAACACTATGCTTGAAGCAAAAAGGATGACGGAAATCATCTTTCTGTGTGCTAAGAGTCCCATGATTTCACAGACTGCAGCTACTAAGATGTAAAAAAAAAAGGTCACGACACGTAAATCCATTTTAAGACACTGATATGTAACAACAATAAGGAAACTGTAGACTAATTTCTTTGCAGTCAGTAGGCAATTTAGGAACTGAATTACAGATAGTGTCAGCCCAAAATATCAGATAGCACTGGTGAAGTTACCATGAACTGCCTTAGTACATAAAAACAGAATCTAGAATTAGAAGAATACTTAAAAGCGTCAGCAAAATCCCAGTGAAACTTAAAAGGAGGACAATATAATCAAATTCAGCCTATAAAAATTCTCATGAATTTTAGGAAAACCTATCAAATATCCTCTGTTACCAAATGTGAAGGGAACCAACTTACCTTCATTACAGGTTTCAAGTCTGATAGTCTGATCAGCTGGAGGGGCATCCTTAACACGTGCAATGAGGCTGAGGACTAATTCTGGCTGGTTGCCTGGAAAAATCCCAATATGTTCCCCAGGCAGGTAGTGCACTTCCTGATTAGTCTCACAGGAAAGCTTAACTAGAATGGTAACACGACTAGATATAGAAAAAAAGAGATCAGTTAGATCATGATTACGCTGACAGGAATTCCCTTAAATTACACAGAAAAGACATAAATGTGAAGTGACCATTGGCAAGGGCTTACTGCTCATTATCAGATTATCAGATCAGCTTAGTAATTCATGGAGACTTAAACAAAAACAGTATAGGGATGTGAAGGACTTCTATGAAAACAAATGGGATGCTGAAGTGCTGCCTGATCTGTCCAGTATAGAACAAGTATGCCTGCAGTCAGCCAACGGCAGGAAGTGCAGCTCTACTGAAGACTGAATAGCTCACACATTACAGCAGCTCAGAGTACATCCTTTAAGACTGCATTTAGAACAGAGATGAAAGAGACTTCCTGGAGGACGTTGAAGAGGCATTCATGGATGCTATTTCTAAGACAGATGCCAGTGCACTTATTATCTTTTTGTATTTTTATGTTGTCTAGTCTCAGCTTGATTTGTAGTACAACTCGTAGCAGCTTCTTGTACTTTATCTCTTTCCACCCTCAACTTTTTTTTTCCTCTATTAAGGGGCAATTTTTTTTTCCTAAATGAAGTAAATATTTGTCTGGCATGTAGCAGATCAAGCAAAGGAGAGGGACCATACACCTGACCTTCCACTTTTAGTAGTTATCAGAGGGCCATATTCATCAAGTTATTTAGTTCTCTCTGCTGCCAGAGACTCCACTGGGACATCAGCTACCATCTAAGCAGAAGTGAAGTCCCTAACTATTGTCGTGGTCTGGTGATAACAATTTACTTCTCCTAAGGATGGTACAAAATTCGAATATACTTCTCAGTAACATAGGGAAGAGATGTTTGTAACTAAACATTTCAGTTGTTTAGGATTTTAATAAAATGTACTGCAATATTCAAAGGAATGAGGTAGCATACCTGGATTTGAAACTCTGAAGATTCTGTCTGAATTTCAGCTTCATGGGAATTATATCCTTTCC
The DNA here is from genome assembly GCA_016647715.1 of Pavo muticus. NCBI lineage: Eukaryota > Metazoa > Chordata > Aves > Galliformes > Phasianidae > Pavo > Pavo muticus. The sequence goes on along the minus strand of JACDJE010000010.1, from coordinate 770,432 downwards.
ATGAATGTCTGCCAGTGCTGTTGAGAAAAGAGGACATGACTAATGAGAATTCTGTCATTAGGTTTGTTTAATAGACCTTCCAAGAATACAGAGAAAAGAACTGAACCACGCCTGCTCTAGAGCACCATATACTTCTCGTCAGCCAAGTGTCCTCTATGCACAGCTTCTCTGACTAAAAGGACCTCAACTCTAATTCCTCTGGGATTGTCAAAACGAATACCAGCTCTGGTATTCTGATGTTTTTGTGCTGGAAGACGTAATGATTTATTCAGTGTAAAATGATACCTTTTTTTCTTTGACCACTATCTCATTACAGGAATTCCATCATCTAGCACTGTAGTATGACTGTTACTAACATCAGACAACCTTTCCAATCCAGACCTATATGAAGTAAAATTCATAGAGGAAGCAGAAAGTCAGAGCAAATACCTTTAGTCAAGTCCATGGTTTGAGAGTCGTGTACTATCCTATGTTTCTTAGGATTCCAGCTGTCATCTGATGTGTATATCTCAGGTAACTGAATACTGTTTTTCCCACGGATGTCAAAAATGTCACAGGCAGTCTAGAAAAAAGTAGTAATTGTGACTATTGATGGAAAATAAATATTCTCAGTGTTGTCATGTTTGTTGTTCATTTGCTGGTGCTATGTTTATGGGGAGATTTCAGTTTCACTGACTGTTGTTATTTACTGAATCTGTTGAATTCAGAAATGCTACAGGATTTCAGCAAGTTTCCACTTCTACATCAATCTAGCTAAAAAAAAAAAAAAAAAGATCTACTTAGCAAAATTAAGAGGTCTGATGCTACCATCCTTACTTACACTGGGCATCTCACTATCCAAAAGGTTTTGTGGAACCTTACAAGAATAGTAAGAAATTACAGAAAAGGGATCCCGTTTCCCCTTCAATTTAGACAAGCAGCAGATGAAAGGGAGGTTCAAAATTCAGATAACAATCCACCTCTGCTTTCCTTCATTATTCCCTATTTTTTTGGGATGCCAGTAAAGACCAAAATAATTGAAATGAATGAATTAGCTAACACATAAGCTAGATATTTATATAGTCACCTTGAATGCAGTGACCGCCCATGTGCGAAAGGCTTCTTCTTGACCATTGAGTTCATCTCCTTCACCCACTGGAGTGAGCTGCAAAGCCCCCAGTTGGGACAGTTTCTGGTCAACGGCATGAGCAAAGGCACAGAACTCAGGATACATGGTGGACCCCAAACCAAACACAGCATATCTGTAGGAGGAGATACAAATAAGACCACTATGTTATGGTGAATGAAATACAAAACGATTCATCAGATGTAAACAAAATAACAAATTATTTTTACCTAATTTTTTTTCGCAGCAATTTCAGGGTGAGCAAGGAGTTCTTTAATGTCTGTATAAAAATTCATAAAACATTTAATGTTAGAAAAATACCCACTGATTTAAAAGAGAAGCGAGACTCTGATCTATACCTTACTTACATACTTGAGAAATGAAAGGTTGTCTCTGAAACACAGAATACCCTGAGATGAAAGGGACCCAAAAGAATCATCAAGTCCAATTCCTGGCTCCACAAAAGACTACTTAAAAATTAAACCATTCGTCTGAGAGTGTTGCCTAAATACTTCTTGAACTCTAGCATCTTGGTGCCATGGCCACTTCCCTAACTACCCTGGTCCAGTGCCCAATTACCCTCTTGGTAAAGAACCCTCTCCTATTGCTCAGTCTTAACTTCCCCTGAAGCAGCTTCATCCTGTTCCCTCAGGTCCTATCACTGGTCACCAGAGAGAACTCTGAAGCGTTCATCTCAGCAGTCTTTGAGTTGAATTGCATATATGCTTCCAAGGCAAATAGTACCTTTCCATTATTTGGAGAATCTCCATTTCCAAAAGTGCTCGTAACCACTAAAAGAAGTGTTTCTTTTTCCAAGTCACTGATGTTGTACTCATCCATGCACAGAATCTGGAAGATATAAAGCTCATGAGAAACTGCTAGGAGACATAAGAGCTTGTATTAGATCTCTCTGATTGTCAGATGACTGTTGACCAAATTTACAAGGCATTATTCTATATGAAAAAAGTCAAAATCTAAGGTCTAACTTACATTTAGCCGACATACAGAACACAGGCTTAGAGAATGAAAAATCTCGCAGAAGCTGATAAAACAAGGCAAACTTCATCTTCCATTTAGTTTAAGTGACCTTTATTTCCTTACCTTAGTGTTGAAGGCACAGCTGAACAAACTGCACAGATTGTTGGCTAATGTTTCTGATTTCCCAGTCTCTGTTGCATAGATCACAGTCACCTTGGACCTGGCTGCCATTGTTTTCCGCAGGAGCAATGACGCAAAGAGCACAGCCCTGAGGAAAAAAAGCACAGCATGTATCATTTTGAATATAGCTGTGTAGAAATTCAGACTGATACACAAGCAGCTTCCTAGATAAGGCTCATTTTGAGCATGGCTATTCCTTGGAAGATTGTTAAGAAGCAATACAATATAGAAAGCCCTGAATAAGAACGTTATATACGAGCACTACCTAAACGTGTACATGCAAGTCTATAATTCAAACAAATCAGGTCATCCCTACTGTAATAATTATTAAAAAAACGCAGAAGAGAAGCACCAGAAAAATAAACTATTTCAATAAAATCATGATGTTTATTTGAATAACTTACTTGGCCAAAATGCTCAACTTTATTTCTCTTTTCTTTGGCCTACGGGTCTCATCATGCCAGATGTGTGTTTTCCATGCATCCACCTTCAATTAAAAAAAGCTAAGTTTCAGATAAGTAATGCAAAACAACAAATACACAATTTGTGTACAGTTGAAAGGGACAGATTTGACAGGATCTACATCTGTGATTTGCTGCCTGTACAAACACTGACCAATCCCTACAGCACTAAATTGCATTTTATTTATAGCCTAGGAACTCAACAGAACTAAAATTATCTTGCACAATATAAGAGAAATTGCCTGCTCTTTTATGAATTTATCCAGCAAACTTCGATTTGCATGTACCAAGACTAAGAACAGTATGAATAACAGGAGCTTTTCATTCAGACTTTTCTGTCTCTCATATTATCATCTGCACTGCTGAAGTTGTCTGCTAGAATCTTTATTTTTTTGACAGTGTGTACCTGGTAGTAAAAGAAGGGAGTGAGGACATAGTTCAGCATCTCCTGGTGGAACACGGGAGTTATGCTCCCTGACATAGGAGGTACAATCCACACCCAATCAGCAGGGCAGCCTCCTCGCACACGGTACTCATTCTGCATGTATTTCATGAAGGACTCAGCAGCTGAGTGATGATCCATGATAGTAACATTTTGTTTCTAGAATAATTGCAAAAAGAGAAATATATATAAAAAAGTCCATTCTGTAATTAAAGTAATCTTATTGCTTGCTTAATATTCCAAGGAATTTATACAGTGTTGGGAAATATTTACTACTAACAACTATAAAATGAAGATGTAGGTGGACCTTTGACTAAGATTTTTTATTAAGTCCTTTTCAATTTATTTTTAACATCAGCACTTTACCTTTCCAACATTGAGAATGCATGCTGAAAAGCCTATGTTTCATTTTTACCCATCTTTCACAGTGTCATGATATCTTAAAGAGACCGCAATTGAATGAAATACACGAGTTCCGTGGCTTTATGTAGATTCTGACACTTAGACATCTGGGCTGAAAAGATGAACAATCTTGCCTCTAACTTCCTTTTCTTTTTTTCTCCCTTTTCCCTCTATCTGAGGTTTTTTTTTTCTGGCAACAACAGGGCATTTACATTCCTCTGCTTTCCCAGACACAGACAAATAATAACTCCATTGGAATTATATTGGTAACCTCCTGTACACTGAGTGTTGGCCCACTGGCACTATATTTGTATAAAGCTGCTGTAAGTGAAATGAAAAAACACAGTATTCAAAGTGTTTCCAGATACCAGACTCACTGACTGACCTGGAAGCTATGAAGCACAGCCACGTTTATCTCTACAACAGCTCGGTCCTTCCACAATGACGCAAGTTTGTTGGTTTCCAGTCCCATTCTTCTTCCAACCTCCTGTAAGTGGAAAAGAGAGAGAAAAGGGAAAAGCAAGTTTACTGTGCTATATGTACATGTCATGATTTCTCCATCTCATCACGTTAATATGCAGATAAAAATATTCAAGAAAGGAGAAAGGTCAGTCTTAGGCTGGGGAAAGTGACAGCTGCACACATTTGGTATTAGAGGTATCATGAGGCTGTTCTGGTTTGGAGAAGGGAAGAGGGCTCTGCTGGATCAAATGGTTAGTGAATGGCAGCATCTGGTTCTAAGTCATTATTATTGATTTGCAGAGGCAAGGAGCCCAAGACCTGAAACTAACATCCAGGACTCCATTGCCTTGTCAGCAGCAGACTGGAACTAATAACAAATGCATCTCTGAGATATTTGCAGTCGAAGACCAAAATTCCTGAACCAGCAGTACTCACATTAAAACTGGGGAAAAATACCCTTTAAGACAACACGTTTTATTTTTTTTTTACAGGTGCAAAGGCTGACGGCATCCCTTTTTCAGAAACGTTTCACCCATTCTCATTCAAATGCATTCTCTTCCCAGAGTCACAGAATCCCCCATTTCAGGAGATTACCTTCAGGATATTGTACCGCTGTACATCACAGAAGTCTCGCACTCCAATCTCTGTTCCCATATACCAGCCATTGAAAGGACACGCAGTAAATTCCAGGCCTCCCACCTCAAGGAGCATGTTGGCAACAGCAGGCAGAGCATACCACTTCAGATCCAACTCCTTAAACCATTCATATCTGTTAAATAAACATTTCACTTGTTACTTTACGTATTCCTCCCTGAGGCAACAACCAGAAAAGCCCAGGAAGTGAAAGAGCACTTTGTCTAGGGAGACCGAGCCAAGAAGCAATCTGCAAAAGCTTGTAGAAGAGTTTTCACATACAATGTGGTAACTGGAGATGGCCTGCTAAGGAAATTGAGGAACAGTATGACAGAGCTCTGCAATCTGCAGCCCACTTCCAAAGCAAAGATGAAGCAAGAAACAAAGAAAAAAAAAGCAATAAGCATTTTGTTGTGAGTGCAACCATATTTTACATGTGTATTCCACTGGCATAAGAAACCGTGTTGTTTTTGTTTGTCTTTTGGTTTTTTGGTTTTTTTTGTTTGTTTGTTTTTTAATTCTGAATCTGATTGAAATGGAGAATATTAAAAAAAAAATCCAACAGAACTAGCATTGACTTTGTTAATTTAAATCTCATTCTACTGTTCTAACAGGCATTTTGTCTTTCAGGACAATTTACCATCATTCCGTCCTAACAAAGAACTCATAAGATGACTGCCACAAGCACAGGCTGAGCACCTGCCAAGGTGAGGCAGAGGCAAAAACGCGATGAGCTGGACGTGGCTTACTTTGGATGCTCCATGGGCACTTCAAGGATAATCTCTGGCGGGTATTCAAATATTTCCGGATCTTGGCCGTTCGCTTGGAGGATGAGTGGCACTACATCAAAGCGGCCATATTTCGGCTTCCACCCAAGCTCGATGCACAACTGTAAGTAAAGAAAGTGAAGTTCATTTTTGAAGTCCTCCCCTCTGTTAACCCTCTGAGGTAAATTCTCAGTGCTAAAGATTGTCTTCCCACTCAAACAAGACCAAGACATGCCACTGAAGTACAGATTATGTCCCTGACTTAAGAGGACTTTTAGCTCTCTCTGTTCTTAGATGGAGGGGAGTATTTCACTGGATAGTAAGAAATTATTGCTTCAGCCTGCCCTTAGAATCTGTGGGGCAAGAAATCCATAGCTTCCTCCTAGACTGCATAAAAAAGCAAGAAAAAGAAATGAAACACAGGTGAGTTAAACAAGATGGAAAACAGTTACGATTCTGTATTTGGAACTATACCTTTGTGAACTCCACACTTGCAGGGTCTCCTATGACAGACCCGTCTGCCATTTGGTATCCAGCATATCGGATGAGCTGGCTGTTCCAAACACGGAAATCATGTTTCCCATCAGTCCTCTGAGGGAAGATGGTGATGGCTGATCTGCTCAGAGAAATGATCAAACCCAATTACACCACAGCAGCACATCAAACACATTCTGATCATTAAGACATAAATTGGTACTGGCAGCAATTATTTTATATTTCTAAAATAAACATCATTAAGAATAAAATCATTCATTCTTTCCACCCACCTCCTCAAGTCTTCAAATCATTTATTTCCCCAGGAATTATGAAATTTTTGCAACATTAGCCACAAATGTTAAAAACTTTCAAAATGGTTGATGGTGCATGTGAGAGGAACACGTACGTATCAGAAGAACTAAGAGCAGAGACAAGGTGTCAAAGGGTTTCGATAGATCACATCGGGTCTATTGTGGAGTTCTGAATCCAGATCTAGATGGAATTTCTGTTATTTAAAATTCAAATGAAATAAAAGAGACCTACCTTATATTTCCATTGTTTGTGGCATACTGAATATGGCGACAGATATATTCAAACATTTCCTTGGCTGTTTTACAATCACGTGCATCAAATACCTGTAAAGTTTCCCCCAGAAAGGTAAAGAAAAAAAATTTTTGAAAGAATAATACAAGCATGTTATTTCTCTAACACAGTTAAGGATAGGAAGTCAGTATTTCTCAATTCACTTCTAGCTCCAATAGGAAAAGTTTATTTTTACTGTTCTTTTATTTTCACGTGTAACAATTCTCCAAGGCCCAAGAGATGGACCTGCTTCCATAACTTGATTGGTTATTAACTGTAACCAATCCTATATAAGTTTTCCTTCAACTACGGAGCAGAGAAGTACAAGAAAATATTGATTTTATGATACGTACAGGAAGGACAGTCCTCAGTTGAAGCAATTGGCACATTTTACCAATGTGCAGCAGACAGTTATTCAGCCCACCATTTTTAGAGTCATAAGTTACCTGCAGATTGGACCACTGGATTCTCCCAATACATCTTGGAGCATTCCTCCAGGCCTGTTTGGCAGCAAAGATCAGTTCATCCTTTGTCAGATGGTAGGTTCCTGTTGTTTCTATCTCTTTGGTCACTGTTTCTAGTCGGGCCAGGTGCTCTTCTATTTTTAACCTGTTGAACAGGAAACAGCCATGAAAAGAAACAATGAAAATTTCATTACTTACAACTGATCTAAATTGCAGATGCCTCTTTTGTTCTGGGTCAAGAAGAGCTCAGACACTGCTGAAAACATCAAGTTTTCAATGGCAAAGCATTCTTTTGCAAGAGACCTCCATCTGCATTGCTGATTTTATGTACTATTATGCAGGTAGAGCCCATTTCCAAGTAGGGGATTGGTACCTATAGTGCTTCAGATAGTGCAAGTTTGACATACACTGAGAAATCTGTCCTCCTCATGTATCTGCACCGTTTGGATGTGAAATGGGTCAACATACTTTATCATTTATGAAAGCATTCACTACCTCAAAACATGAGCAATTCCACTGTATTCCAGGTGTGAGAAGTCACCATCATCTCCCTACATCCTCTCTATTGCACCACACTGCTGTCCCCAAAGTATAGCTATTATTTATTGCAACAGCTTAGGGTCTGAATTTTTTTATCCAAAGCAGCGGGTATTCCAGGTGAAGGATGAGCTAAAAACATAGGATTCTAACTGAGGTCTGATCAAGTGACTTTTTCGTGGCTTCTGAATTTAGGAATTGGCCTTACTGAGTACAAATGACAGCTTACTAGCCTCACGAAGAAACTACCACAACAGAAACTGAACTAGTAACACTGTCCTTTCACCATCCGATGCAAATATTCATTGATGACAAGTTTTTCTGTGCAAATTTTCAGTTTAAATTTGGATTTTCCAGACTAGTTTGGTAAAAACTGTCAAAACACAATCAAACAGAGAACAGACCAGCTTCAGCCCAACGTGGGAATACACTGACTGTTCTCTCAAAGTTCAGTTACTTTCATAGGGACAGAGGTCTTCTGAACAAAGTAAGTAAGATTGTGACACAATAAAAAAGGAAGTGCTCAGCAATTATTTTGTTAAGGAAACTAACTCTAATTTTTTTTAGTTTGATAATAGGAAATGAAGTCAAAACATTAGGAAATATTTATCACAGCACAGACAAAAATTGTTTTGTTGGTCTACAGACAGAATGAAAATAGCCTGCATTGTCTGAGAGTTTTCACATTTTCAGCAAGATGAAAGATCAAGGGCAAGCACATAAGACAGTGTAAATCAATGTGATCAAATACCACAGGCACAGAGATGTGCAAATGTAATACTCTGGCAAGTAACCACGGTCTGTATGTAAAACAGGGATTTTCTGAGAGATTCTGCTGGAATAAAGCTTTGTAGAAGAGTTCAAAGTCTCTAAAGAAGAAGCCATTATGTGGCTGAGTCCCTTTGAAAGCCCGATAGTATTTTATAGTGAAATATGCAAATGCTGAATTGTCACTGAAAGCTTGTCACTTGAAAACTTTGTCACTGCAAATTCTTGGACCTTAGGCAGCTCTTCCAGCTTTTCCTGCAACAAGATCTCTCTGCACCATCTCTGTTTTTGTAAAAACAAACCAATTCTGAAGCTAGAGCATCAACTCTCAGCATGCTCAATAACCTCATGTTGATGATAGCACAGAGCAAGGTTGAGAAGCTCTGTGGTATCAACTGTCCTTCCACTGTTTGGCCAAAGCCTTGAGAAGTAAAACATACAAGAAAAGAACACAGAGAAAAGATGCTTGGAACAGCACAAACTACAAGCATTACCCCCATGTCTAGGACTAATCCGAGTAGGAGATAATCCCATTAACATCCAATGTTAAGAAAACTGAAAGTCACATTCTGGAAGAGCCCTGAAGAACCTGTTTATTCCTGTATACTATAATGCAACACACTCTGAAGGGATGGGGCTGAGAAATGCACTGAAAGAGTCCACAGAGTCTCTAGAGCTAGGATTGCAGAAGCAGCATATGAAGTGCAGTAATGATTCTGTTCACGTTTTCTAATAATCACCTCTTTTTTGGAAGCATGCTATGTAACTGCCAATGCCTCTGAAGAAATTAAGCAGCCTAGTCCCACAGACAGGTAGGGAGGTAGAGGATTTTTACTCCAAAAATGAAGATACAGTTAGCTTACTCTTTAAATGAACTGTAGTACTGCTTGACAAAGTCTATTGCCTGAGGCAGAAGCTCTGCTGGAGGAACTGGCCCATCTCTAGTGCCTCTCACCAGGCCCTTTGGGGTCATGAGTGCTCCTTGGCAAGCTTTGGTCCGACAATTGATAACCTGAAAATTAATAAAATTTTAAAAAGCAATGTTGCACTACAGATCTTCAGAAAGTTAAGAAAAATTACTGCCTAGGTTTCTGTCTTACCTCCTTTGCTGTCAGGTGTAACGTGTCAAGAAGGCTGGATCCATTTTCCAAGTTCCTTACTTTTACATGTCTAGGACATCTTGATATTTGGTTTGAAGCTCTGATACCATTTTGTGGGGGTTTCTGGCCATAGAAAAGATAAAAATACACACCATCTTCACATCTGTTAAATACCATAATGCTTCAACCTTATTTTTATTTTACTATTGAATACTACAATTTAAAGGCAAAGACTGAAATGTGATCTTCTCCAACATGAGTATTTATTCATTTGAGTACAGAACTATCGACCTGCTCTACAGTTTGATATGAAACAGCCAAAAGCATTTTTGTACTAACCAAACAGTATCTGCCACTACAAACAGCTTTGTAATTTCAAAGTCACAGTCTTGGGGAAAAAAGCAGATCAGACAGAATTAGAGAAAGGACAAAGCTAGGGTTTCAAAGGAATAAAGGAATTTGGCACTGCAGTCCTACTGGGCCAGCTACCTGGCATCAAGACTTACCAAAGCACCCTTTCATTCAGAAAAGAGCTTTCATCCAAAGATCTCACAGCACCCCTAAGCTCTTGTAACCACAGTTACTCCTTGCATGAGAACTCTGAAAGGTTCTGAGCAGTAAGCACAACCTGTGTGAACTGTCAGTATCAGTGAAACTAGAAACAGACCCCTCTCCCATCACTGACCTCTGCTGAAGTGATTATAGGTGACATCTCTATCTGCTTCTTGCTTAGACTGTGTAATTTGGCATCATCTTTCACAAAGCTTTAAAAGAGAAAAAGACAATTCAATAGAAGGCAACATGCTTAGTTTTACTTTTATGTTTTTATAGCACACGAACGCCTCCTAAGTCCTCCCATACATGTAACCATTACAGCATACCAGATAAATTTAGAACCATGACAGTTAAACTACATTGATTTATTTCCTCAATGATGTATACAAAAGCTCAAATGCACCTCAGTAATCCAACACCACCTTACTAAATCAACACCTCCCAGTGCCCGCAGGGACAACCGCTCTTTTGTTAGAATTGCTGCAGTGGAAGCACACAGCACAGCCCGTGTTACTTAGTATCCTTCCTTTTCAAACAAAAGCGAAACCACAAACTATTACAGGACAAAGATCTTACCCGTGCACCTTCGTATCTTTCTCCACGTTATTATTGATATCCTTCTCTTCAGAGGACTGGTTCTTAACACGAGGTTTGAATGCGAACTGCCATGGGCACAGCATTTTGTACACTTTATTTATGCTTTTACTTCACAGTGCTGAAATCTTGTTTTGTGTGATGTGGGAGCGCTTCTGAGGAGAGAAAAAAAACCACAAGGTCAGTTTTTGACTAAGAAGGTAACTCCCTTTCAGAGGATGCAGAAACTCCGCAGATTAACGAATTTGATCTAATTAACTTTCAGCGTTTAAAAATGAAAAATTACTTGATGCCTATGGGAATGACACACTGACAAGGAGAACTGTTATTTTTAGTAATGCCACAACCATGTTTTACTCTCTTATAGGTAAATAATAGTCTAAAATAGCCCACACATCCATGCTCGACTTCTCTGAAAGACACTCCTTGAAATGCTCGTTGTTTGTCCAAAGTTTGCGCCGTGTCACTAAATGCTGTACTAATTCACAGCACCGTATCTTTGCAAGGAAAAAGGACGTAAAATTTTGCTGTGTTATTCATACAATGATTATCATTAGAAAAAAAAAAAAAAAGGTTTTTAAATTAAATCAAAGCATTTTGCAATACATTCAGTTGCCTGAACCAGATGGAATTCTAAGATGCTGAATTCTGTATTTTGTAAGATATATACACGGCACATATTTGAACGTAAAATCTAGCACTTATATAAGAATGCAAGCAGTTCGTTTTTATCCATTATAACATAGATTTTCTGCCAATTTCTGTCTGTTAAGGAGATTTTTGTGCCAGTGAAGGTGTGTCAGGAAAAAAAAGAGCAAAGCAGAAAGTTGCTTGGTAAAGCAGAATTAGTCGCAGAGTTTGTGCATGTTTCATAACAGTCACACTTCAGGCTCCCAGGATGCTGTGTGCTGTAAAATCACACAGGAAAAGAAAAGAATGCAGCTATCTGTGCAGAAACTGAGAGGTGCTAGAACTTGTCTGTTAACCCAAGTAAAATTCATAGTGTGCAATAAGCATTTATGTACAGTTACAAAATAGGAACCAACCTAGATCCTATATTGCAATAAAAAACCGCTGCAGTGCGCCTGTGTTATTATAAATTATATTGCTGTGTATCACTTCAAAGCATGCAAAAATGAAGAGAGAAGAAGAAAAATAAGGAAAAGGAAAGATGAGAAAAAAAGAAAAAAGAGAAATAAGAAAAAAAGAGAAAAATAAAGATAAAGAGAGCAGTAAAGAGAGTGAAAGAAAAAGCATGTGACAGAGAAAACAACAGAGAAAGGAAAGACAGAAAAGAGGGAGAGAAGGAGAGACAGTAAAAAGGATGCTCCTATTTTCCATTCTTTGGCAATTAGTATAATAACTTGCTTGCATTTTATGCTTTCACAACAGAGTTGCTCAAAGAACATTTATGGTATTACCCATTACACCCACAAACCTTTAAAGACAGCTGGAAGGGGGATGAAGTTTTCAGAGTAGCAGCATAGCCTGGAAATAAAAGAGGAGACCGATTCCAATACTTTGCTTCTAAAAAGGTAAAAAGATAGTTTGTTATACAATTATTTCACTTTGCAAGCTGCTGCAAATGAAGAGCCAATAGAGCAATGAGACACAGTGCTCTTACCATGTTTTTGTGAGAGATGTTTCCAAATCTGCTAGGAGAGGGTCTTCTCTGTGAAAGTTGCTTTCTTTCAGTCTCTCCTGCTCTGTGTCCCTCCTGTGAGGCCAAAGCATTTTATATACTCCAGAGCTATGTATGCAAAACAGCAGATTGAGACTACAAATGGACAGCGGTCAAAGGGGGAATCCCTAAAATTCCCACACTCTCTTCGAGAATGGGAGGGCACGTAGCCGATGTGCTGCTACTGCATTACATAATGTACTGACTGGTGACAGAGCTGTGACTAATTCCTTGGTCTTACAAGTGTCCCTTCCCTCACACGCTGCAATTCTGACTCCTGCAGCTCTCAGTCGTACATGCAGTATAACACAGGAAACAGTTTTTCAGTGAACTCTGCAGGCAATGTTCAAATAGAAAAAATATACCCCGGAGGATCTCATATTGACTGTAGCCATGGGTGGCTGCTCTCCTGTACGTTCAGCGAGGGGCTGCAGGACTAAGCCTGTGACTTTCATAAAGAATTTAGAGTAACGTTACAGAATCATAGACCTTTAGGAGATTGACCAGTACAGCATTTAAATAAACACGTATAACTTAAGACAGGTATTTTAACATGAACATACTCTTGGCAATATATTAGTTCCTTATTTCTGGTGTAATTTTAAGGGACTTTTCTCAATAGAGCATTTGTAGAATTCTTTCCTCTACAAGTCTCCATACTGCAGTCATTGCTGCCTGTGAGGTTTGCCCTTTTGTGCTCTACCAACGGGTTAACTTGGAAGGAAACTGCAACTCCCTGAAAGTATAAACTATTCACATAATGTTGTATATGTAGACACCAGAAGGTCAGACAGATGATGAAGGTGGGACTACTGAGCTGATTTTAGACAAAATGCGGATATAAATTCAGTACAGAGTTGGGTTTCCTCTCGATTTCTAAAAGGCACAAGCAACCTGGGAGCTGACAATGGCATACAGAACATAGTGCTGTTAGGGAGTTGCTGACTCAGAAACGCTGTGGTAAGTCAGTACCAAAGTCTCAAGGACTTTATCCTGAGTTGTTTCTTCATGAGTATTATGCATGACTGAATAACACTATGTTATAAAACTTTCTAGATGTTTTCAAATTACAATGGTAACGACAGAAAGATTTACAAGAACTGATCAAGGGTCTGCAAAAATTTGGCACAAGGCTATACAAGAAACAAGGAAACAGGTTCTCTTTTCATCTGCCACTTTTCTGCTGGGCAAGCTTGGGCAAGGCATTTTTTCTCTATGTCTCAGTTTGCTATTTAGAAGTGAATATTAAGTGCTTGTGTAAGGCACTCATAGATGAGGTTACATGTACACGGGTTCATGCATGAATGCACCTGCATTTATATCACATTCAGGGCTGCAAGAGAAGAATCTCTTGAAACAAAGACCTGAGATTTCCATAGTTTCAGCATTCATCTGCTTGATTGTATCATGCTTGTGTTCTTTGCATTCGCTGCTCATGAATGCTCACATTTTTTTTTAATAACCATGTCTCTCAATGGTCAAACTGAAAGTGTCCTAACTTTAAGAAAAGTTCAGAAATGAAAAAACAAGGTTACACTAATCTTAGCATTTGCTGTTTTGCCAGGATTTAAAAATTGCTTGGATTCTTTCATTTCTTATTAAATCTGACCTCTTTTCTACAGAGCATAGAGAATCTTAACATAGCACTGAAAAAAGGATGCACCTTAGTAGATATTTAAATGAATCCCATTTCTAAGATTTTATTATACACCCTCCCTACTTCTCCTTGATTGGAGACCGCTGAAAACAAAGAAAGGCTACGTAGGGACTTGGTAAGAAAAGTCACATTTAGAATTACCAGAAGAGGAGAAACATCTTCCCTCATGAGCCCTGTTTATAGGACTGGCAGTAGATACAGTAATTCAGCAAACTGTTTAATCACCAGTTTTTCAAACAGGACCTACTCTTCTACTCACCAAAATCAACAACAAAAATCTCACCACACATTTCTCAGGTGGAGCCAGAGATGAGTAAAACAAGCTCAGTGCCCTCCTTCCACAAACATTCCATGGTGTCTGCAATGTTCCTTCATCAGAAAACCAATTCCACAGATTTCATTTTATTGCCACTTCCTGCCTCTGCCATAACAAAATGCAAGAAGTACTTGCTCTTCTTGTATTAACTTTGATGAAAGACGTGCCCTTTCAGAGCAGAATGTTTGATCTATTCAATAGCATTCTAAGCATGCAGTAATTTTGGGTCAAATTTTGTCTTCTTTCTGCAAACAGAAACAAAACTGTGGTCTAGAGCTTCAACAACAGACTTTCTGTGACTTCATTCAAAATCAAGTCACATTTTTTGACTGCAATATCAACTCAAGAAGCTGCATTCTTACAAACATTTAAATAACAAGCTGTATTTGTATGGCTGCTCCTCGGAGATCAGACAAACCTAAGTCCTAAAAGGTCCACTACACTCAGGTAAAGCTGATGATAATGAGCTTATTTTCTTAACTTCATGTATCCCAAAAGACACGATTTTCCACTGTTCCAACTCTTCCTAAATCACTAGAGATTTTCTTCTCATTTCTCTTGCCTATCTGATCTACTTGAGACATCCCCAGGCTAATCTTTCAGAAACATTCCATACAACATCACAAACTAGAAGTGTAACACTGCAGCCATCTCTGAACATTTGCCATCTCAGAAGAGCTAAGACTTTAAACGTTCCACCTATAGAATCATAGAAAGGTTTGGGTTGGATGGGACCCTTAAGATCACCCAGTTCCAACCCACTGCTATAGGCAGGGACACCTCCCTCTAGCCCAGGTTGCTCACAGCCCCATCCAGCCTGGCCTTGAGTGCCTTCAGGAAGGGGGTATCCACAGCCTAGCTGGACAACCTGTTCCAGTCTATCACCACCCTCACACTAAAAAATTTCTTCCTGATATCTAGTCTAAATCTACCCTCTTCCAGTTTATAACCATTTCCCCTTGTCCTTTTTAAAGACTACCTGCCCTTATAAAAAGTACCTCCCTAGCTTTCCTTTAGTCCCCCTTCAGGTACTGGAAGGCCACTATAAGGTCTCTTTGGAGCCTTCTCTTCTCCAGACTGAAGAGCCCCAGCTCTCTCAGCCTGTCCCTGTAGTGAAGATGCTCCAGCCCTCTGATCATCTTCATGGCCCTCCTCTGGACCTGATCCAACAGCTCCATGTCCTTCTTGTGTTGGGGACTTCAGAACTGGACGCAGTACTCCAGGTGGGGTCTCACGAGAGCAGAGTAGAGGGGCAGAATCACCTTCCTCAACCTGCTCATCATGCTTCTCCTGATGCTACCCAGGATATGGTAGGCAAACCTACAATAGGGATGAGGTACTCCGTTTCCATTTACAAACTGATGGCTTTGTTCTTTATGCATTTCCTTCTCCCAAGGAAATGTCTCCTGAGGAAATGTACTCTGCCTCCTGCTTTATTCCCTTTGATTAACCTTTCTGGTTGAACAGAAAATTTGGTCCCTGAAGTACCAATAACACAGAAGCATTAAAAAAGAATTGCAAAGGCTTCCCACGTGGAAGCCAGTCCATCTAGACTACCCTGTTAGCAGGATCAGCTGTACCCAAGGTATTTTTGAACCACCAGAAAAGTGCAAGTCAGTACGGGGAGCAAAACTCACAGCAAAAGAACCCTGCCTAATTACTTGAGATGAGAAAGCAAAGATTAAGGTGATCAGTTAAAAGGGAGTCAGATCATGAAAGACCATTTGCATCATGGAAATGGACTCATGCTCTTCAGCAAAATGCTCATTATGTTCTTTGTGGTACAAATGATTTAAATCATTTGACTCATTAAGAACATTTCAATTTCTGTTTCTTTTCCAGGCTGAAGTTCCTTTTTCTTCATCAGCTATACATGCTTTCCAGCTTGCTGTCACTTGACTACAGAAAAGACATCCATTCCCTGGCAACCCCTCGCTACGTGTTACATGCTTAAAAAAGATCTTCTAAGAGAAGCAGTTTCTCTGTGCAGTATCCCATGTCTGGAACAACCTGGCACAGCCACAAGGAAGTGCTTCCTCACTTTGTCAGCCCAGAGGTAAATAAATACGTAAACAACAATGGTGAGGATTCGTGCCACTGGGTGTCAGGTCACACTGGGAAAGTGTCTACAAGTCCGCTTGCTAGCAATGTCAGGCTTTTGATTCAAAAATGCTTCCTGTCAATAAACAAATAAATAAAACCTCTTCTCAAACTCCTGCACTACATACCAAACGTACCAGAAACTGAAGAGAAAGCCTGTGACACATGGGCTGTGATGAAACCAAGAGCTGCATGATGAAAACTCCTCAAAAGTTACAGTCCCATCTCTTCTGTTGGTCTTATTTCTCACTGCTCGCTAATCTCACTTGGGTATGTTGAAGAGTCATTGGCCTTAAAGCTCTTTTGGGTGAAATATGGTGAAAATGTCCTTTCACTATAGGATGGAGATGGAAACAGTGACAAGTGTACGCCCCACACAGAGAATTACAAAATAGCATAGACTAGAAATTTCTACTTCCTCACACTCTTCCTCAACTGTCCAGTGAAGACATGGAAAAAGAGCTTTTTTTAAATCAAAATATAAGACTTCAAACTGATTGATCTGCTGCATTTAATTTAGAAGGTGAAAAAATGTAAAAGCCATTCTTAGAACACTTTCTTTATGACATCCCACCCTCAACCATGAAAAAAAATGTCCCTGGTAGCCAATTTTCAGACACTGCCTTAACATGAAGATCTATGCAACAGAGCTCCTCACCAATTCTTTTCTGCCTCTGCTTTGCAGTCTCAATAGATGCACTGTTTTCATTGGAAGCTTCCTTGCAGTACTAGCTTCTGACAAAGGAACACAGTCAGTAACACTACTGCTCAAAAGGTGCTCCCAAGCATCTCCTCATATTCACTACTGACAATCATCTTCTGTTCCACCTGTTTGGATTTTCATTTCCCAGAGAGAATTCGTTTGGTTTGAATATACCCTCAAAATTTGAAAGACAGCAAAACCTTCTTCTGTTGAGTATTTTGCTTGCTCACTGTATTGTTAAGGACCATCCACGATTTCAAAGAATGTTTACATACTCGCCATTAACTGCAGCACCTTTTTCACTAGCTTCTTCGTTATTTTGCAATGTACATTATAAAGCGAGGATAACAACTTTCTATTCAAACCGGAATCACAGACTCGGGTCTAGACACTCCACACAAGCAGGATCCCAAATCTACTGTCTGGACTCTTTTTACTTTATGCACATTTAAGGTATATTAAAAAGCAGCTTTAGGGTGAAAAATGTAAGGTTTCATTTGCCATCTCCCAGTCTGGGCAAACAACGATGGAGCAAAGTGGAAAATTTCATGATGTTAACACCAGAGTGAAAATGAAAGCTAGAAACGCTATGCCAGTAAACCCATCCCTTCCTGCCTACAAATTGTACAAAAGGCCACGTTCAGGAGTGCAGTAATATCATAAAATCCCTTAATCGGCCATTTTTGCAAAAATTCCTGGGTGTGGACATAAATAACAAGGAAGTAAAGGAGGGTGAAAGCAATCAGACAACCAATAACCACATTTCTCTGTGCCTGAGCGCACGTTGTCTCAAGCTGACACGTCTTCCAAAAAGTACTGACTGACTCAGAATTGCAGCAGTAGAGGCCAGTTACTAGCAGATTTAAAGCCAAAAAGTAAAACAGCACCTGGCAGCTGACTGGCAGTCTGTATGTGGCTGTCCGCTGGGCTCTGCGCCCCCCATTCCATGATGTAATTTCATTATATTTACCTATGGAACACTTCACTCTCAGGAGCATAAAGGAAAGCTGGCACATGGATGGGGAAAATGCACAGAACTAGGTTTCTCACCTCTGGTACTGCAATCCGTGTTTGTCACAGCTGCAGTGTAAAGAAATGTGACATTACAAACTACCACATGCAAAAAGATATTTTTTCCTCAAGAATTAACAGTGAGCTACAGAATAGCAAATGTGCTCTTATTTGGGGATAGCATGGTCCGAGGTAACAGAGCACTGACTGACCTTGGAAGGATACAGAGCTTCTCATCAAGGCCAAACCATAGAAGAGACTTGAATACCATTTCTTCATATAAAATACATACTTTGTTTTTTAATATCTCATAGCACATTCCCTTTAGAAAGTGAAGGAAAATACAGCCAGCTGCTGTATTATTTCTCATGGGAATACACCAGAAATATAATGAAAACAGTGCACTTTCACAGAAACTACTGAGAAATCTACTGTGAAGTTGAATAGAGAATGACATAGTCTTGGAGGTTGATTTAGCCACTATAAAACATCAGGGTTATAATTCTATGTTATCATGGAGGTTGGATCACCATATCTTTCTATCAAGTCATGTTTCTAACCAATCTCTGCTATTTTTCTCTCCCTACTTGGTTTCTAAAATGCCAGCAGGAAACTTTTCTCAAAAATTGCCTAGTATTTCTGCATTGATCCTGTCTCTGCCTGCTTATCTGCTTGATAAGAGATTAAAAGTATGGGTAGACCAGGAAGGGACATTTCCCACATCTAGAAAAGCTAAATCTCATTCTCCTGACCACATTAATTACCTACCTTTTGTATCCATCCTGGTTGTGGTTTTGTGCTATCTCTAAGCTCACAGATTAGCCTTCTGAAACAAAGCAACGTTTGGGAAAATTTCAGATCTGGAAAAGGGACCTGAGATCAGCTATGTACAGCCTCAGCTTCCGGTTTTTGACAGTCCATCTTCACAGACTGCCTGTGCAGTGTAATGTACACTCTTTTCTAACCTGCAGATTCCCCTGGATAAGTTTAGTTTGACGGACTTACATTTACCAGAAATGATTTTTATTTTTTTCCAATCTACCATGGACTGTGATATAACCTCCACACGATTCCTAACAGCAACAGGAATTTAGGTAGGGTTACAGGAAAATTCAGATTGAAAGGCACCTCAGCAGCTTTTCTAGTCTATCCTCCTATCCAAAGCAGGGTCAGCAACCAGGTCAGAGGAGGAGGCTCGGGGCTCAATCCAGGCTGGTCTCAAAAACTTCCAAGGAACAAGACTGGACAACATCACCATGCAACCTACGTCACTGCTAGACTGTCACAGAATCATTACGGTTGGAAAAGAATGCTAAGATCAGCTAGTTCAACCATGTCCTCTCAGGGAAAAAGTTGTACCTTAAAACCAGTCTAATCTTCTTATTTCAGTTTCTGCTCATTGCTTTTCATCCTCACGCTACACACTGCTGTGAAGAGCATGGCTCCATTCCCTCAGAGGTCCCAGAAGCTGCTACCAAGTCCCCTGGGTCTTCTCATCCCCAGGCAGTACAAGCCAAGTCCCTTCAGCTTCTTCTCATGAGGCACATCCCCCAGTCCCTAACCATCTTAGTATCCCTCCACTGAACTCACTCATTTAGCAGACTCTTTCTTGTACTGGGGCCCAAAATGAACCAAGTATTGTAGCACAAAAGATGCAGGTACTCTGATTGTGCTGCTTTTCCCATCCCACCTTCTTTAACAGTTCCAGGTTGGGGTTGTCTATTTAGCTTCTTTTCTGGGGGCAAACAAATGCACTGTTTATTCACACAACTCCTGAACACACCGACAGGAAGGTTCACAGTTGAAGCTGAATTCAGAAGGGAGAACACCAACTTTTGAGTTAGAAAAGTCACTTTAGAAAAACCAAACGTGGAAGAATCTGTGCTGATAAACAGTAAGGTCTAATTCTAAAAAGTTATGAGCTGGGCTAAGCCATTGGGTTTAATATGTAATAAACTGTCCTAATAAAAACATTACAGGAATGTTACAAATTAATTAGCAGGTGCTCTTATTATGCGTAACAACTTTTGTCCCTGTTCACAAAAGAATAGGATATAAAAGACATTTAACACAGTCTAAGTGTTCCATACAGCCATTGCAGTAAGGGCTATTTGGACCACAGCCACCAAAGCAAAAGGAGCTGTTCACAAGACTAAAAATATTCCTGAGTGACAGAAATAATACCTCTAGCATGTTCTTGCCTCATCTTTGTTTTTGTCATTTGTGTTCACAATGACTAGTTTTAGCTTAGTCCTCTGAGGCTTGGCAGGAGGGACTGTAAAGGGGAATTTTCTGCACATTTACAACACTATCCATTAAGATAAAACAGTTCAGAACAGCCCTATAGCCAGCACGAGATGAAAATCTCAATGTTATTTCCTTCTCTCACTTCTTAGTGAAAAAAAAAAGAAATCCTCAGAGTTAAGAATGTCCTGATTTGGTGGAGTGACCGTACCAAGATGACTTCCAAAGTACATAATGACATACCCTCACTTTTCACCCATACCATGTCTGATAGCTGTGGATAAGGAATTAAGTGAAAACTCATGTACAATAGCTTTTTTCACCCAAGCAATTCTATGATTATAGACTAATACATAAAGACAAGGTTTATCTCAGTGTTTCTTTTAACAAGCATTCTCTATGAACACAAGGTTCTTAAGAGTGTTACAGACTTCTGCAGATCAAAGTTATACCATTACGACCTGTGACCTCTATGAGACATAAATAAGAAAAAAATTGCTAAGTAGTAAATTAAAAAAGTCACACATATGATACAATAGTCAGCTGGTAAAGGGCTCTGTTTGTTATACAAGCTGTTTTTATCAGAGTGCTTTGTTAGATGAGTTTACGGTTCTGTTCTTGGATTTTCTGCTCCTGTTCTGTCCTGATTTTCATTCATGTTATTTCTTACGCTGCCATTCATAGTGTATAAATCCTTCATATTCTGTAAATTGTAAAACCTTCATTTTCGCTTATGAAGTAACTGAGGATAATGAATTAATTATACAGGGCAGGGATTTGCTCTCCATTCCTTAAATTTCTCATTCACAAATCTCTCTTCAAAAGATCAGTACTTAATCAATAAGAAACTACCAGACTCGGCAGCATATAACTGCGTGAAATACTGCTGGCTGTATTATGTCTGTTGGGAGCAGAATTTGGATTTCTATTTACTTTTAAGCTGTGCTCCTTAAATGATTGTAAAACGGCTGTGACCATCTCAGTATCTTCCTAATTCAGTCATGCTAGTAGTAGGGGAATAATCTACTCTTACTTGCCAATAAAGTTCTGATCCGTCAGAGAGGTGCTCTGAGCACTGAAATCAGCAGGCTAAAGACGGCGAACATAATGTTGGGAGGGGAAGAGAGAGTATGTGAGACAGGACAGGCAGGGTAAAAGTTCTAATTGCCTTGGTTCTTAAAAACAAAACAAAAAACCCACCACCACACACAGTTGTCCAGATCCACTCTGCATTGTTGTTTACTCCATTTTGCACATTTCAACCTAGTTGTTAACTGTAGTTGCAATTATGCCTTACTATACAGAGAGTAAGCCAGAGACCCTCATATGTAATCCAAAAGGAAAAGACAGAATATGAAACAGCAGTCCAGAAAAGCGATCTTATTGTTCTGAGGGAATATGGTAATACAGTGAAACAGACAAGACTAACTGAAGCATAATCCTTAAGGTCTCCCAAGTACCTAAAAGCAATGTGAGAATTACTTCTCAAAATCTTGGCTATAAAGCTACAACCTATTCTTTGATGTACTTCCAGCTAACAGAGGATAACTTTTGCAGAGCTCTTCAGGTAGAGCCTGTGACTCAATAGCTGTCTGCATTCTCCACTATAAACAATTAAACATGCTGCTTTCTGATCTCTAAAGGGAGTTAAAAACAGAAAATAAAACAAGCTCTTGCAGTTACACAACCGTGGAAAACTTTATTTATAGGAAGAAAACTCAGTCCTCAGATTAGTGAGTATCCTGGAGAGTCACCAGGAAACACCGCCTATGCCTGTGTCTGCTGTCATCATATTTTCCAGTCTACTAACTTTGATTACAAAATCAAAGAATTGAGTTGGAAGGGACCCTTAAAGGTCATCTAGTTCAACTCCCCTGCAATGAACGGACATCCACAGCTCAACCAGGTGCTCAGAGCCTGGTTCAGCCTGACACTGAGTGTCTCGAGGGATGGGGCACCACCATCTCTCTGGGCAATCTGTTCCAGTGCCTCATCACCCTTATTGTAAAGAACTTCCTCCTTATATCCAAACCACATCTCCCCTTTCTTAGTTTGAAACTGTATCCTCTTGGCCTATCACAACAGACCCTGCTAAAGAGTCTCCCCCTTCCTTTTTATAACCTCACTTTAGATACTGTAAGGCTGCTTTCAGGTCTCCCTGGAGCCTTCTCTTCTCCAGGCTGAACAGCCCAGCTCTCTCAGCCTGTCCTCACAGCGGAGGTGTTCCACTCCTGGGATCATCTTGGTGGCCCTCCATGTTTGATGTTTTGAAACATAACTGTTTTCCTTGTTCCTTGTTCCATACCAGCTGACTTTCTGTCAATGAAATGACCACTGAGAAAATGAAAGTAAGACTCCTGTGTGATATTACCTAATATAGAACAGAAACCAATCAGTTGCAAGAATTTATTGTTAATTTTATAACTCGTAATATTCACTTCTAGAATGTGTTCTGAGGAGCAGCAGGAAATATCAAGAAAAACACCATTTTAAAACATCTTTCAAGAAACATGGAAGGATATGAAAGACTGCAAAAAATAAGCTATAATAATACAAGGACACGGAGTATACTAGTTTTTCAGTAGTTGAAGTTTAATGCCAGCAGAAGAAAGCACAAATGTAATGAAATGGTCCAATGCTGTGGGGCAGCAGAGGAAAGAGTATTTTATATATAGTTGTTAGACATACAAATAAAGTTTGCTCAGAAGTAATCGATTCAAAATTCCAGTTAATCCTTGTCTAAATGGAGTAATGCAGAATACAATTAGCCTGGGAAAACAGGCATCCAGGCTGATAGCAACAGGATAAGAAATTAACCTCTCAGGCCTCCCAGTTCCCGCATCAGGGCAATAAACAGTAGGTCCAGAATCTCCTCCTCATATCTAGAGGTTACTTTAGTACACAAGGTTTCTCTCTAAGTATACAGTGCCAGGGACCTCTTCGATTAATGATAAATACAAATACTGCTAAGTTCCTAGCTGTAAGTGACAGATGTCTCCCTCTATTTCTGAACTGTTCAAAATTATTTTAAATATCAGCAAACAGCCATGAAGAAAACAGAAAACACTCTTCAAAGAACAGAGTTTTTTTTTCCCTAGTGCCTGCCCTGATTAATCACAAGCTGAAAGGAATACTGATGTCTGGCGTGTATTTCAGTTAACACTATTTCATAAAACCTGGCTTAACAGAAGTATAAGATAAATTAAATCAAATAATACAAAAGCTGAAAGATGTGCCAGCTGACGTACGCTCAAGCAGAAATACCCAATCCTGAGCAGTAGGAAAGACCACAGCAAAGCAACTGACCAAGCAAGCAGCAAGCAAATTTTCAAGCCATCTTCCTGAGTTATCCACTTCCCTTAGAACACAGTTGTGACAAAAAGACCATCCACTTTTCAAATAAACATATGCTATTTTGGATAACACCAAAGGATACTACATTGTGAAGCATATAGCCTTGAAGACTAGTTCTTACAGCCTGAGGTCAAGGACACTGATGATGAATGTTACGATACTGAGCATTTAAGACTCAGGGGCACAGTGCTATTAGTTCAGTTTGCACCTTATCAGAGCTTTGTATGAAGGCGCTCTTTGTAATGCCAAGTTGAAAGCCACCCACAAATAAGGAACTGTCTCCCATAAGAAACATCACTGTGAATATTCCTTTTCTCAGAAGCAGTGTGTACACTTGCTCTTTATAGTACAGCAGTAAACAACATTTCTTTATGACACCTGAAAATAAGCCAAATGCTCCAGAAGAGATCTCTTTATCCAGCATCAAATTCTTAAGCTCACGTGTCTCTACACAAAAAGCTATGTCTGTGACATAACAAATCATGTGAAAAAGTTCACAAAGTGCTAGAGTACAAAGAATGATTTAAAGAATATCCAGTTATTGACAAATGGTGCTACAAAAAACCTGTCTTGAGATGGAAGTATTTATTCAGTATACAGAAGGCTCAAATAACTTTCAGTGACAAGAATGAACTGAGATCAGCATCTCTGGCACGAAGTGTGATCAGAAAGACATGCACCTTTTTAAGCATGGAAAGTGCAGAATATTTTCTTGTATTTTAGACAGACCACACATTTACAGCCTAATTGTAAGCACAAAAATCTGATATCAACAAACTAAAAAAAGGAAAGACTAAACAGAAAGCTTCTGCATGAGGCTTCTAGGCTGGTAATTAAAAGTAGATCCTTCAGTGCATATCCCTGGGCTTAAGAGCAGGAATTTACAGACTAAACAAAATGTTTCAACTAGCTCACTAGCAAATTGCCATTTCTATAAGTTTTCAGCCAGTATTTCAGACCGAGAGAAAGTGCAGCATCAGATTTGGTTCTAGCCTTAGACTCAATATTGATAAGTCTATAACCTGGGACTAATTACTAAGAACTTGTTTCTCAATTTCCACAGCTGAAAAGAGATTGTTTGGATCACATTCTCCATACTTCAAAAATTAAAAGTAATTTACCCAGTTTGTTAAATCTCATAACTGTCTTTTCCTTTGTTCTAATGTTTGCTTTGCACAATCCTCCTATGAAACCCTGTCGGTACCATAACTGACAGAGTTAACTGTCCAAAGGCTATGTACAGACAAGGCCACCTCCAGCACTACAGGACTACTTGGAAGTTACTGACTTCAGGTCTTATAGTAACCAGCTGCAAAACTTGTATCCAGAATGTAGCTGTTAATTTGTAAACACAATGAAAACTGATGAAAGCAGCACTGGTAACTGAATGTTTACTTTTGGAACGCCAATAATTGGGCCCAGCAAAACACGGGGCTTTGAAGTTCAGTTATTGCATATACCTATCAACAGTCCATTATTTACCAGAACTGGCATGATATAGAAGTACAGAAATAGGTTTGGGTTTCTTTTTTACTGAAATAAGGAACCAATAACCAGAATAGGCTTGGCCCTATTTGCGAAGTCAACAAGAAGAACAGCTCCAACTTCTCATTGACTGTTGATGCAATAGATCAACTTGCACCCAACATCTCTATTTTCAAAAATCCTACATGGCTGAATCTGGAAGCACAAATGCACGAATCTATTTGGCACTGATATTTTCTTTGCAACCACCAGCAGAGAACCCTGGCTGAGACTTAACAATTAAGTTCCCCCACATGAGCAGCAGAAATCAAGGCATGCATATGACTGTACAAGTCTCTCCCACAATGGGTCTGCTCACAGCAATTGACAGAATCTTTAGCACAGCACATTTACACCACATTAAGAGATGGGTGGAAAAAGGGAATAACTCAGGAAACGGGCAGGGCTGCAGGAAGCAGAAAGGCACAGAGTTGAAGAAAATACAATTTACTGTACGAACTCTCAAGTCAAACAGGAAGAGTGACAGGTAAATTAGGGCACCTCCACAACGAGTGACTTCTGATAAGAAATTCTTCTGGATAATAATTTTGGTTTGAAGTATTGATCTCTGCTCCAATTTTGTTTCAGAGTTCAAGTTCTCATCTACTTTTTGAGTAAAACAATGTATTTCACCTCAAATTATGCTACTGAAGAAGAGAATGCGTTTTATGTCTTGAAAGCAGGAAAGCCTCAGCTATACAGCTGGATGTCCAGTCATTAGAGAAACACTTCTGTCTTGGACACTGGGGTCACTTTCATTATTACAAGGAAGTAAATAGTTGTTTGCATTACCAGTTCCCTAGCAGTGTAAATAAAGTTATCTTCACATCACAGGTTTATTACTTTGAAAATAAGATTACATTTTGTATGTAAAAAGGATCCAGACATCTCGTAACACTGAGCCACTACAATACATGAACATTATTATTTTATTATTTTTTTTAACATTTTAAAATGATCAAAATATTAGTCGTGCTGTCTCCTGCCTCAACCGTGTTCCCTCTCTGCCCCCTACAAAGATGTATATATTCTACCAGTTTCCAAAGACTAAAATTCACAGTTCCTAGTCTGCCATAACAATTACAACTCTCATACCTCTGGTCTGATGCTCCCAGATCTCAGCTGTCAGCTCAGACATTTGGAGCTGCACACATGCCATGGTTACACCTTACAGCTCCTTGGTGTACTCTGTCGAGCTGTTCACAAATTACATACTATGTATGTAAGAATAATACAAACATCAAATTATTAGCTGAGCAAAACATCACGTTTCATACTACATAAAGCTGGACAATTAAAGCAACGTAGAGTTATTGAGCAAATTACACCTAATTTTTGGGAAACCAGTATGTTTCCATACACTGTTACTGCTATTGAGTCTCAGTGTTTTCGATATTGTACTGAAATAAAGCTGTCTCTGCACCTCCATACTAGTCAGCTGGTTTTTTGCTCTTGATTAAAGATAACACACTCCTATGTCTATCTTCAAACCTGTTGGAGCTTTTCCATTTGTGTTTGGTTTCATACCGTATACTCCTTGTCAAATGTCAGGGCTGAACTATTCAGTGTTCCACCTTGCATCAAACTATATTGGAAAGACAAACCAAAACAGCTGCACTTTCCAAAAATGTATTTAAGTAGTTTTCCCCACACGAAGAAAAACTTGCATCGCTCTACTAGCTTCATTCTTTATTATTTGAAATTAAGCAGAAGGGTGCCCCCTATGTAATTCCTTAGTATCTTCTGATGCATCTCCAAATATCAGGAAAGTATCTGGGAAGGAGGAAGAACTGAGGTCGAGGGACAAGATGAGAGAGACCAGAATTAAAAAAGATATAGAACAGAAGCTACAAAAATGGAAGATGTATAGGATGACGTGCAAGATGAAGGGCCAGAGAGAAGACAATCATGAAGGTTGTAAAAGACAGAATAACAGAGTGAAGGAATGCTTGATGAGTAGGGTATAAAATGAGCAGATATGAACAAAAAATTGTGATACAATACATTATGGTATAGACTTGCACATTATGGCCTTAATTTCTTTTACAGCACTTGTCTGAAATGGTTTGATTACTTGGAACTAGGATTGTTTCTTTCATGGCTGAATGGAAAAATACAATATGGAGCCCCGAACCGATCTCATTTAGCACTTGAGTTCTGCTTTTGCAGGTGAATAAGCTCAGCAATTTGGAAACAGTAAAAACAAACAAATCTAACCCTCAAATACTTCGGACTTCACACATTTACAGCAGCACGCACTGCCATCTGGAGGCAGAAAGTTCCAAGTACAGCCAAAAAGAAGATGCAGCAGAAGGAAACGGTTGCATCCCTAAATTTAATTAAGATAGCTAGTGTTTCTTTTGAGTTTTTACCAATGAAAATTTATTAGGGCAGTGAAATTATTGTCTTCTTTTAAAAAGAACATAGACTCCTGTTTTTAAAGGACGTTTATTACACGATTCGAAAAGATGTGAAAGCCTTTATACCTGCACAAGGTTGCACACTTCAGTGATCATGCCATTGAGTGCACAGAACTCAGCTGAATGGAGTCTTTTCTGGAGAGTTGAGAAATTAGGGTCACAGGGGACATGCAGCTGTATTAAAGTAAGAAAGGACAAACATTAGTTCAAACGTAAACCTACAGAGTAGAATGAAGATGTCTGTATGAAGGGACAAGGGGTGAAAGAGGTGAGACTAATCAATCTGGCTATCAGCAGCATACTGTAGTTCAAGCTTCAGATGGGCTTAAAGCCCTCATGGCAATGTTCTCCACTCAGTAACCTACACCCTTCTCTCTGTTACTAGATATGAACATTACATAAACATAAGCCTAAACCCATTGGCACTTCAGCAGAAGAACATTGCTACCAAACAAACAATTTACACACTAAGCATATCAAATAGTGTTATACCACCGAGAATCCAGATCTGACAGTGTAACTTAATGCACATTCAAGTGAAGAGAAATTTGCTCTCATTCTGATTGAGCACTTTCCAAATTTGCAGCCTCTCAGTGCAGACCTTTATCGTTTTTTCACGTAGGAATAACTCACCAGATGTGAACAATGAATAGAGCAGCGTTTATTATTTGTTCATTACTTGTACTGCTTTACGTTTTCATGCTCACTCAGTTTTCCTGAGAAATGTTCTGGCCTATGCAAATCCTAGGGAAGTTTGGCTTTAAGCTAAGGTGTGTAATTATACATGCTAACGCTGTGAACCTAGGCTGTGTCAGTTATCTATTATCTCAAATGGCTTCAGAAATATTACTGTATTTGCATTAGGTAAGGTAAAATTGCAAGCAATAACTATACTATACTATAGTACTGCACTTACTTGACTGATGTTATCTAAGAACGTTTACCAATGACATTCTTGTCTTCATCCTTCTTCTACTTCTGCTTTTTATACTGAAGGAAAAAAAAGTTATTAGTGGAGAAAAATGCATAACCAAAAGCAATGGTTCTTACTGTCAAGGATTTACAAGTCTACCCATCTACAAAATTGTCTCAGCTTCCTTTCAGTTCAGAGGTGTGATGGGCTTTCCATCCACAATATAAAATGATGGAGACATTTGCTCTTTCATGAACACCACGAATCTGATCCTCCGCTCAGCTGCAGAATCTGAATGCTGCTTTTCATAGTCGTACGGCGAACAAAACCTGATTCATGCACACAGTTATTTACGAGGCTGTAACTGCTGGGATTTAGCTACTACTATAATTCTGTAATCTGTGACTAATCCGTGCTTGCTCCCGTAACAATTCTTATTGGGATTTCATGGACTGGCAGAGATAAGGACTCAACAGTCATTTAGCAGATTGAATCCCAGATACTTAGAGCAAGTGGAATTTTTGACTTGTTTCCTTGTACTCAGAGATCCATGTTAACGTGTCATGCTCACCAGACAGATTTAAATCCAAGGAAGTCCAGGTACTCCCAGCTGTCTGTTGGTACACAATGTACGTTCTTTTATTTAAGTATCTGGTTTGTTATTGACAATTTTTCAGCTGGCACACATCGATGTGGACCTTGCAGAACTGGCAGTTTGAGTGATATTTTTTGCTACTGTGATAATAAAGATGCATTTCCACTGGGTGATAACTACGAGAAAATGGATTACCACAATTCTGCCACTGTGCTGCCTAACCCTGACCTGTACAGCCACAGACAAGACTTGAGAAAAAACATTCTGCAAATTTAAATGAAAGGACTAGGAGAGGATAGATTCCTGTTAGGAATGCAGCCAGTGAGTATCTACAGACTGTGACTTGCAAAAATTTCACATCCTTCCTCTGTGATAGATTTACATTAGCCACTACTGTGGAAATTTAATATAATTCTTAATGGAAACAAGTTACATGTAGATTAACTTAAAACGTCAATGGTTCTGAATAATACACTTAATTTTACATTGACAACGACGAATTTTTAAACAGCAACCACTGCAATCATAAGCCTAGCAGACAGGTTATCTCCTTTCACTTGGATACTTCCGTGTCCCAAACAGTACAACAGGTTGCTGTTCATGATTTGCTTTGTAATGTTTTCTTCATTTTGAACTGAGTCCGAGAAAAGCTTAGACAATCTGATGCACTTACTTTGTTCATGACCCAGTCAGCATCCTCAATGGCTCTCTTAATAATTTGCTGTATTCTATCAGGATCATCTTCATCAGCATGAACTTTGAAACTCTGCAACATTAATCTGAGTGTTACCCTGACCAGCCAACTCAGCGCACCCGGTCTTCAAATAAGGATCACTTCTAAACCCTGAAGAAAATTTAATGCCAACAAACTTTCAATTTGGAAAGGTGAAAATACACACAGCACCTGCCTACACTATTTCCACAACAAGGCTTATCAAATGTATTTTCCATATACGATATTTTACTCCTTTCACACATCATCAAAAAAATACCAAAAAGATGATCACAGACTACGAGAACTTCAGTTTGGGACAACAATCAAGGTATCTTAATGTAGGAATGCATGAAAGTGCGTGCTCTGGTTTAGTAAGCATGTAACATCCTAGTAAATTCAACAGCCAAGTAAAACACTGCATAGTGAAGTTTCCTTGAAGCTGTCTGTTACAGTAAAACTACAAGAGACACAGGACAACAGGTATGATCAAAGGCATTAAGAGACCTCCATATGAACACCTGCTGTGGAAACAATCCCAAAGGGGGAACTAGCCAGTATTACCAAAAGGATGTGGCCAGGTAAGTAAACAATTGTTGTTCGCTATCTTGACTAACACAAGAACTGACAAGAAAGCAAAGGAAAGCAAACAAAATCAAATGCTCCTTCACATAATCCCTGTACAATCCTCTGAACCCACAGAGGTTTCAAGCCTACAGAAGAATTTCTTTTTAAGTTCCAGGAGCGATAAGAAATTGGTCCGAATTGTGGAGGAAAAAACAAACAAATAAAAAGCCTACAACAGAACTGTGAATTCAATAACAGAAAAGAATTCCATTTCTCACCTGCCTGATTGCATGTTTGTAATGCTGACGAATGTTCTCTTCAGGAAGCTGCTTACAGCATCGGAGCAAATAGCGATACAGCTGCAAGGAGCTCCGGACCAATTCAGCACAGGGCAGCGGAGCCATTATCCAGCTTCTCAGCTGCAGGAAAATCGAGGACACAGATCAGGATACTCACTGAATTTTATCAAAAACACAGTAATGCAAGCGTAAGGCAGTTTCACAGCAACAAAAGTAAGGCAAGTAAATTAAAACTTAGCACCATACCTTGAAAAAAATCTTTAGAAGAAAACAATACGAAATGGATCAGAACTTGCTTAGTTTACAGACAAATAAGAGAAGATCACTGTACTACTGTAACACTAAGCTACCTTGCAATACAATGCTAGCTTTTTCCTAGTAAAAAAACCAGCAACAACAACCCTCCCCCCAACAAACAAACACCAAGAAAAGCAATGACAGTAAATAAAGAAGTACTGGCAGCTCCAAGAGAGCTGTTTGCTTGGCAAGCCATGATGATCCTGAGGCTCCTAAAAGCTTGCAGCGTTTCCTGTATCTGTAAGAGCTCATCCGTGTGGTGACATTGTAGAATTAGGGCCTGTATAACTGCTATGAGTTACGTTGTGCTTTAAAAATATTTCCTAGCATTTTGACTCTCTCAAGAGTAGGTCATGGACCGGCCTGTGAACATCCAGCTTTAACCCAAAATACAGGAGATACGCAAAAAATACTGAGAAAATTTTGAAATCTTCTGTTTTTTGGAACAGCAACAGAAAACGAACAAATCTAGCAAGTGTCAGCTCAGTAACTACGTTTATGCACTGCTCCAACACGTCCATCCAAGCTATATAAAGTGCTACTCAAATACGGTAAAGGACTTGTCATTTAACAGATGGTTACCATCTGCAGAGAACCAAATTAACATTCGGTAATAGCACTTCTACATCATTACTCTTTTAAGAATAATACATAAGTGTCTGAATAATGAAGGAGGTGTAGGTCAGTACTTCAGCACCGTTATAATACTTACCCATCACTTGGATTTATTTACGTTTTCCTTCTCTTAAGCAATGTCTTTGGCCAATTTCTGAGTGCAATGCCACAATAACTATCCTATGCACGGGCTGCTAAGCATCACACTGATTATCTCCAATAGGCCGCAATACTTCTCCAACGGTTTGCAAAATGCACAGAAAAAAGTAAAGGCTGCAATGCAAACACAAACTGTATCATTTCCAAGTACTTTGGATCCAAACGTATTTCATGACAACCCTTTAAGAAATAGCACAGTAAGTGCAACATCTCACAACTTCGTGTAGGCTGAAATAAAGCCTCTTGTAAGTGGTTGCTTTCAGTCAGCTCAGAGCTGATCTCACAGTGTAACACAGTCCATGCAGGTCCTATCACAAACATACCAATACAGGAGGAACTATTTGAGCGACTCCCCGTTAGGAAGGAGGAAGTTACGGAGGTTACGGAGGTTTGCATTTCATCATTCATACGACTTCTTAAATTTCTTTGATATTCTGACAGAAACAGAGAATAAAGTTCCCAGCACCTTCCAACATTTGCTGCCTGCACTCTTGAATCAGACGCGGTGTTCTAATCCCTTCAGATCTCATAAAACATTCATTCAGGACTCACATTAGCTTCCTCACAGATTTGAAAGGGTCATACCTCAGAGTTCCTTACACCTTCCAGTTGCCAAGCAGACACAGCTCCTGACATGAACAAAAACTGCTCCAACTGAACGATGTAATATAGCTACAGGAGGACAGGGTTTGTCAGCGTAAAATAAAACCCCACACATAGGCAATTACATTCGTATTAAAAAAAATCTATAAGAGGGCAAAAAGTGACTAGAATAGTAGAAATGTTCTGTTGAACGCGATACAGATTTGTTCCCATCTGCTATGGAATTCAGTATCTCTCAAGAACTTTGAAGCACAACAGAATAAATACCCTAGGACAGTAATGCTGGGACACTTAAAAATCACCTTTCTAACAGCGGCAATACGAAGACTTGCAGACACCAGTGCTTCTCATGGCAGCACAAAGCTGTTCGCTGAGTGCCTACGAAATGCCCACCATAACCAGATACCTACTGCTGTGATCTCTGCTCTCGGTAAAACAAAACAGACTGTGGTGGAATCAAGTGGGTACAAACGAGCATCTCTCTACAATACGAACAAGAGCTCTGCTGATTTACAGCAATATCTTTAAAGATTAAGCCATAGCAAAAGTTTGAAGACTGGGTGAAATTGACACTATAGTGATTCAGCAACAGGTAGGTGGATTCAAAAACATAACATCCTGTAAAATGCTCCTGCAGTAGAGCTCTTTGTCTGGAGAAGACGTGCGAGAAAAAGCCTTGCAATATTAGCATTATTATCTGCGTTGGAATCGTGCCTGTAATCTTCAGCCAGGAGTTCGGCTCCATCACGGTAGGCACTTCCTCCTTCTGGGTGCACCTGTACTCGTACGGCATGAAAAAGCTTCTGCCACGAACTATTCACAAGGCAGACTAATGACAAGTCACAAGATGAGGCAGATGAGCCAAACAGGTGGGATGGGGAGGAGGTGACAGCAATCCGAGCACGTTTTCGTGCAGACTAACAGAGCACACAATACAGCTCAGCAGCTGCTCAGCTGCTATCAACTGGCAAGTTTCATAAGAGCGCTTCTGCAGTTCCTTAGAAAATAAAGGGTCACAGCTAATGAGGGTGCCATGGAAGTCCCTAAGAAAAGCTATGATGACACTTCACAAGGAAAACCTCTTTCTAGCCCTCAAGAGAAACAGATGAGTTTTAAGGGAGTAACTGTTAAGTGCTTTCTCACAAACTGATGAAGTAAAAACTATTAAAACTCATTTAGGTCGGTCACTTCCTTACATAATCCTTGGGAAAGTACTGACACTCGGGGGACCTTAGAAAGCAGATAAGGAATGTCCCCAGGATGGACAGACGGGCGATGCCAATATCAGATATGGCAGCTGGCAGTCCTGCGGTTTGGCACTCAGTGCCAGGAAGCCTAATACACATCAGAAACAAAGAGTGGATCAAGTTTAACTGTCAGGTTCATTTTCATCTGGTTTTTATTACTGAATTCTAAAATAAACATCTTCAGGACTCAAATAGTATAACATGTTAAGGAAAGACTCCATGGACAATATGCAGGAAGTTTTGTTTCTTTCATTATTTACAGGTAACTCAGAAGTAGATGCAGTAGATGCTGACTGGAGTTAACTTTCAAACACTTCACACCACAGCTGAGTGTGAAATCACAATGTCTTGTGGGCATGAAGACTTTAATTACCTGGCTCCCATCCTCATAAGCTTTCCCTTCTGCCAGTCATTCCCTCCTCTCGGAACTGAGAAGTAACAAAGACAAAACTGAGCTGGCCCTGCAGGTCACTGAGGCTGGAAAACCTCACCCACCACTGAACAGGCCCACCTTTCCCTGTCTAAAACAGATGAGTTGCTCAGTGCACTCTGAGCTTCCTAGGGTGTGCCTGGTTTTGAATATTTGATATGTTCTATCAGTAAAGTAAGAGAGATGAGGTAAGACTTCACCATAACACCTCCTGCGAATTATTCACAGCCAAAATATGGCTTCCATTGGGTTTCGAGAACAATTAGAAAACCATTCTTCCACCACGAGGACAGTAAGTCGGTTCTTCAATGCTACTGCAATCTTTTTATTATGCTTGTTTGATCCCAGTTCTGTTCACTCATATTTGTTTAATAGAAGTCATTCACCCTCACCCACTACAGGACTTAAATACTGGGCAAAAAGATTTGACAGACATTCAGAAACACAGACCAAGAGCTGACTTTTCAAAATGGTTCCAGCCCAACTACTCAATCTGCCAGCTCATCAGAGTTGCTAATTATGGATTAGCACTGAAACATTCAACTGAAAATACTGATCTTAACACCCCCAGAACGCGGATCATCTCCCATTCACTTCCAATCCCTTCACTAAAAGATTCTCTCTGTACAATGAAACCTATGCCAAATATCAGTTCCGTCCATTTTCTTGGTTTGGATGCATTCCACTTTGGCATTTGAGAAAAAGGGACCCCTGTGGCACCCCTCCAAGCAGCAGAATGATAAAGAAACTCCAAAATGAGGCTCAGGTAACACAGACTCCATTGCTCCCTAATCTCCCCTCCATCGAATGCAGAAGCAGCAAAACAAGGGTTATAATACAGATCCTGCAGTTACAAGCCTAAATCAAGTAGGATGATTCCAAGTCTGTGACATGCCATGAAAACAGAAATATAATAAAAGAACCTAATCCAGAGCGGGTCTCGGTTTTGTTTGGGCACACCGGGCATCTCATTCATAGATTCTTACAGTGCCGGTTAAGATGATCAACCACAGTGACAGAAAACGTTCACATAAACAGCAGGGTATGACAGGGGAGGTTAACGGTCTCATGTTTCTTCATCTTCAGCAGCTTTCACTCACGAGTTGTAACAGCAGGCCTCTCCCAGCACAAAACAAAGCTTTAAAACATGTTCATTGTTTATTATAAAAAGACTTGCCTGCCCTTGACATTCTCTTAATCTTCTTCTAAACTTGTAATGGTCATAAAAACCGAGATGGGAAGAAGGATGCAGAATACCAGCAGCAAAAGCAGTAAAAGTACAGCAGAGAACTGATTTGTTCTTGCTTTTCTTGGGACTGGTGACGTCACCAGCAGGGCTGGAAGGAAGAGAGTGCTGAGCAGGCTCTGTACAGCTCGCTGAAACCACAACCGCCAGCCGCTGGGAAGTCTTCAGTTTGAGAAGGTCTCCATGCTTCCAGCAGAAGGGAGAAACCTTCTCTCATAGCAAATTCCCTCAGCTGCTATAACGACAGCACAACTCTCATTAGCTATCTTCACTGAGTAGAAAACTCTTTATTCTTCCTACAAAAATCCCCACATTTGCTAAAATCCCACGTCACTTCCCAAAAGCAACGGTTATCTTTCTTATTGCGCTTCACTGTAAGCCTAGCACAGGACACAGAAAACCTAACGGCTGTTTGGCAGAATAGCTTTTTAATCAGAACAACCTAACGAGTTTCCACAGTTTCTTAGCATAATGCAATAGCGTAGACTTACCTCTTTCCCATATTTAACCTTGTACTTGTACACCACGCTGTATTAGAGCACTTGCATTGTAACTCGAGGCAATGTGCCCATTCTGCATACACACACAAAGGACAATGAAGTATAGTAAGAGTCTGCACTACTGTCTTTGTTCTAAAAACATCCCACAAATGTTACCATTTTTATCTGCCATGAAAAACACCCTCAACCTACAAACTCTGGCTATAATCATGACTAATAATGTAAATTCCCTTCTGATAACTTAAATTTTATGCACAGTACAACAGACAATCTATCTAAACCAAGGACTGTTGAGTCAGAAATAAAATAATACACTAATTATGCTTTTCTGGAATGGATGACTGTATAATGTCCTAATCAGAAGGCTGAAATCAGATTTGCATTTAGATAAAGCTCTGTTTAAAAAGAGACAAGTATAAAAGGAGACACTGAGACTATTGTGGTGTTTCTCTGTGTAGCATAATCATTTACATTCCTGATAATGATATTCAGATAGCGAAGCAAAAGCTGACCAAAGCCAATTAGTCTTGCACTCTGTACTAGTGAGCCTGTAAACTGACCCTGTGTGTACCTGAGCCCACGACACTGATGCAGCACTGCGCCACTGCCCTCGCATGGTTTGGGGCTGTTTTCTCCTCCCCCTGCTACTGTGTTTTTTCAAAAAAATCCCTATGGCTCAAAGCCTGAATCTCTCTCCCGTCAGACTACTTAAATGGCCACCAAAGCTGGGCTTCAGAGACTCCAGGGAGGAGCTGAGACACTCACTTAATTTGGTCACCTAATTGACACAAAGCTAGTCTGGAACACTGCCTTGACAGCCCACAGACATCCCCATGCCCACAGGGCACAAGGTCCCCAGTGCTGAACACCACTCACCAGGACCGTGGGGGCGCCCACAGCCACCCCTGCGTTCTGCCCATCAACCCATCCCAGGATCTGCGGTGGGGAACGCATTGCTGCTCACTGCTGCCATCTCACACAAATCCAGGCACACAAACCAGAAGCTGCAGAGAACAACTACTGGAAATAGAGAACCAGCGGATACTACTTTTCACGGCTGGCTCTGTGTCACTGCAGGTACACATGGACCCAAATGCTGGTACCAGTGCTTGAGGTTCTTGCTCCCTGTTCTCTCACGAGCTCATGGCAGCGCAGACCCAAGAAAACCACACTGTCCCCCTGGCTGTCAGCAGGCCCTGTTTGGACTCAATCAAAAATCGTTGAGAAACACATGGTGGATTTTGCAAGTTAGGATTGAGCAATCGAACCTCCTAAAAAAATTAAGGAAAAATAACGTAAAGTATCTGTTGAGCAGCATTAGTGCAGTTTTAATTAGGAAGATGCTTCAGAATATTCACAGCTATGCAAGCATTCATAAAAGAGCACAGAAATAGCCTTTTTGGGATGTTCCTTCCCCTCCAAAAAATACTATATATTATTTCAGGTATCTTGAGATGTCAGTGTTTATGTTGGAATAGCTTCTACAGCTACCTGAGGTGCCAAAATTAGTTGTCCTTGAAAATAAAAAAATAACTGCCCAACACTAGACTCAGAAAAAGTCACCACTATTAAAGATCCATAGCTCAGCTGTGTAACCTGACCTGCCGCGCCTCTCCTGGGCCTGCTTGTATTAGTATGAACATAAATTCCAGAAGTGGCATTTCTGCAAAATGAGACGGTAACATTTTCTGTGCAGAGAAGTAATAATCCAGCTGCCAAAATAAGAATAAAATTGGAGGCCTCTCGAAACCTCTTTAACCACAAAACATCTTGGCTCAAGATCTGATATCAGTCCAGGACGACACCCGAGTGAACTGCTGCTTCTCAGCACAGTCCCTACTCTTTTGTCTTTGTATATGGTTACATTTGTCCTCCCTTTCACATTTCACAGCTTCCCTCATGGAATGTGGGAATGGCCTCAGATTTTGGACAAAGTTGTTAAATATATATATATACATACACACACACACAGCTTCCTGCAGCAGAGTAGCAGACTTGTCCTGTTTCAGTGAAGTAAGTGCCTTCTTCTCTGGTTGCTGCACTGTAATAGGTTTTCTTTATTTCATAGAAGGTCACAGAAGAATGAACAGTGCACTGTGTTCAAGGCCAGCTCTATGGGTTCTGCTGCCTTAGGCAAACCAGCAAACGTCTGTCCCTACAAGTCACATTCACTCACAGCTACCGAACGCTTTGCAGCCCTGGGCAATGGCCTGCCCTGCAGATACACCCTTTCTCGTGTACGGGTGAGCATGTACAATGCTGAAATCACATCGTAATAAACACATCTCTCCAGCATGCTGAGCTTTTATTAAGATCTGCTGGTTTGACATGATGCTTTCTGACGAGCTGTGGCCTGTCATTATTGTGGATTCTGTCCTTTCTGAACACGATCTCTAATGTCTTGTTGCATGAATGATGATAGCCAGACATTCTTCTCTGTTCACTTCTATTTCTGTTCTCCTCTGCTCTGTGCTTTGCTTCTCTGCTGCGTGCACCAAGCAATGCCAAATGACAGTTAAATGACAACACGGGCCTATGCTGTAGGTAGCATTATAGAGCATCAGCATACAGGAGATTACAAACTGGCCAAACAAAATCCGAAGATCTGCCTGTTGACAAGGAATTGCCGTCAGTCAGACGGGCTTCAGGCAGTTTGTCAGCCTCAGTCCTAGGCCTGGTGCTATTGAACACTACCAGGAGTTGCCTTCCAGCTAAAATTTAAATGTGCAAACTTCAACAATCTTTGCATCATCAGAGTTGTGTATAACGACAACAGGGTAGAGAAGAAGGTGAACTGCCGGGTAAACTGGTTCCACTCAAAAGCTGTGCTCTGACACACCTAAATATTACACGAGCAATTCAGAGTGCAGGTCAGAAGACCGCTTATGTGAATCAAGCAAACAAAGCCGCAGGACAAGAGTTTTACCTTACAGCGTCACTTGGTATCACAAAGCAGAGACATGCAGTACTGCAATACATCAAACACAGCGAATGAAACATGGACCTTACCATCTAACACCAGTGAGACAACGCGCTTCCTGCATCTGGGCCAGGTTATCCATTGCAGCAACAGGGGCACAGACAAAAGTCCCCCTGGTTTAGGGTGCAACTCAGTCTATTTTCTTCTCCCAGTGACTACTTCCAGCTCACAAAGAAAGTTCTGAAAGCCGCAGTCCTATAAGAACTCATCTTCCCAGCTGTAAACCGCGCAGTACAAGTTCAGTCAACATGAATTCAGTTCTTACTGATCAAGTTCGTAAGTATTTACATTTGAGACCGTGCCCAACATGAAGTGAGTTGTATCTTGTTGCCATGAGCATTAAAACAGAGCTGCCTGTTCATACCTCCCTTTCTTGTAAATACTGCATGTTGAAGTGCTCCAGATTAGCAACAGTGGTTCTCCCTATTACTGTATGACAGGTAGTACAATAACTTTCTGGCTACAATTCCAGGCCCACTGCACTGTGAGCAAAACACGTGCCTGCTGACAGGAGAAATGTTTATAAGCAGCAGTATTACAGAACATTCAAGCCTAGGAGTGTTTAGCCTCTTTAGGAGGATTTTAATTTGTAGAGTTCACTAATCAGGGATTGTTACCATACCAACAGTCAATCATGTGGCCAGATGCCCCACCATATCTTAGGAGTATTTGTGAGTTCTTAAAGCCATATTTCAAGTTCTTCCAGAAACTTCACTGTCACTCTCCATGGCCAAGTCTAGCCCAAAGAGAAACTGTTTTATAAGAAAAACAAGGAAAAGTCTGGCTTGCAATAAGCTTGTTGCAAAGAAGTACAGTCCAGCAACTGGCTTTTCATTCTGAGACAAGGGCTCATTCTCAAACTGCTGGCTGCAGTGGGATTCCACAAGAGAGCTCCTCACAAAGCCAGCTGCTGAGCGAGACTTGCACAATCTCCATGCTTTGACAGATGCTTTTCCAGGTCAGGCTGGACCAGGCTCTGAGCAACCTGGTCTAGCAGAGGACCCTGTTTGTTGCAGGGGGCTTGGACTAGATGACCTTTAAGGGTCCCTTCCAACTGAAATGATTCTACAGCTCTACAGAAGACCTACATGCTCCCTACTCCTTGGAGGACCATTCATCTCTATACATTAGGGTTTTATTTTAGAAAGTGACAAGGTATTCTTTTCAAATAGAGATCATCTGAAGGAAGCCCCTCATTCAGGAAATCGGTATCCGACTCCAGAAAGGGCTATGTGACAACTGTTTCCAGTGCTTCATGATTTGATGCTACTAAGAGAGAAGCAATGAAAATCCACAGCTGACAATGATGGCAGATGTTAGCTAGTGTAATGTATTTGAATTGTAAGGGTCTAGACACCGTTCGAGCAGAGGATTAGATGAGATATTGCTTACATTAGTTTAGTCCTCGCTGTTTCTCTCCGATTCTGATTTAAGATAGGCTTTCAAAAGGAAAACAGACGTATGCTGGAAGAGGCCAGTTTTGTTAATTCTAAGTAAGCTCCCACTGTCCACCAACTGGACGTCCAATGATATCAACAGGCTTTAACAACCAAGCTTTACAGGATCTGGCCTCGCTGGGAGCATAGTTCTCCATGGCACTGAGAAAAAAAACCACCTGCCTGCCCTGTGTGAAAGAAAGCTGTCTGTCACCCATTTTCAAAGTCAGCATCTTTATTTAAATGAGAATAGGAACAAATCTTGAGGACAATAAATGCTGAGAATCCAAACATCCCATTACACCTAAACCATGGATGTACAAATAGGCAACACAAGCCCCTCAGATCTCCCTGAAGGGAAAACATCCAAGAAAAGAAATTGCGCTTCCAGAAAATGAAGTAGCTTGCACAAAATCACACAGCAGGTCAATAGCTGAGCTCAGACTAGAAATCATCCTCTGATTCTCATTAGGAACTTACGTCCTAATTCTCTTCTATACACATCAGCTAAACCAGGTTCAATACCCACTATGTATCTAAATTTCTACTAGTGGTCATTCCACCTATCTGAATTTTGACTGACTGGCTTGGGGCAATTCAAATATTCCTTTTCTTCTGAAGTATCTGGGTACTCACACGGAGCTCCAGAGATTCCCCTCGCAGATGGCGCCGCCAGCCACGAGCGACGAATGCGGCAGGGCAGCTCTGAAGAACAGCCTCAGCATTTTAGGGGAAGGGAGCTGCCTTAGGGTTCACCCATGATTCAGATTTGCTTACATTTCATGAAACCTCACTAAAATGGGGATTAAAGCTTTGGTTCAATAGAAGTCATGGTGCTAACCTTCAAATCTAATAATTAACTCAATTATGTTGAATTAATTTGACGTAATTATTGGTGATGGCACAAAGACGGTGGCCCAGAGAAAGTTGGAGAAACAGGAAGAACAGAAGTCCTAACAATGCACAGTATCCTATAAATAGCTTTTTTTTCTTTCCAGAATGAGCCAAAGACAAAATGAGTTCATTGCAGTCATCTGGCTTTACTCAGCCCTCCAAATTATCCCAATACCAGACAAATAGCTGTGAAATCCAGCAAGTGAACTAGAATTAAAACACGCCCTGATAAGTCTGACAGCACTCTGCAAGTGTCTTCTCCCATCCTATTAACTAAACAATACAGATTTAATAATATGTTTGAGAGCCACAAAGCTTTTCCTTTAACTAAAGACATTAATTAAAAACATTCTCTTGATGCAGTGTTGTCAGATGGGTGGGTTTTTTTTATGAACAATCTGGAGAAAGCTTGCGGACTCTTTACTTGATCTGCAGTTTCAATCTTTTCTGCTTATTTTATCAGTAGGGGCTTGCTTTTGTTTTGTCCTGTTGCTGGACTAGGAATGAAAGATTCCATGCCCATCAGTTTTCTCATCTATCAGCAGAACTAAGAAGTACAGTAGAGGCAGGGCAAAGGTAGAAGAAGGATTACCAAAGATCCGATCCAAAGCTCCTTGGGAAGGAAAAACAATAGAAGAAATGTGAACCGAGAGTTACTGCTGGAAACAAATACTTTATATTGCCATAAAAGAATTTCCGCCCAGCACAGCTTGGAACAGCAGCATTGTACCAGTACTAGAACTGTGTCTGGAGGATTTCATTCTTCTACCGGGATTTCTACAGGAAATGCTGGTTGTAGCACTAAAAACTACATTAAAGTCACTAGTTAAAGTTTTGGCTGGTGAAAATAAGCATCTAAACTTCTTCCAAATTATCTCTGAAGGTGAAATAATTACAAAGGAAAGGGCAGGTGGCATGCCCTGCAGCAAACAGGAAAGAAACAGGGCTAGAACTTTTTCGCCTGCACAGAAGGAAGTAGAATAACTGTACGTGGCCTAACATTCTAAAGCTACTTCTCACCAACCAGTCAGTATAAGGGGCTGTCAGCTTAAAGGAGTTCATCAGCTTGTCCATGACACCAGCCCACACCTCCATCTAGAGCTTCCTCTCCTCACACCCTCAGCCTGCTTTTCACTTCTGCCATCACAGACTTGATTTTCCCTTTCATGGATTTTTGCCTGAAAAAGCATTGCTGCCTCAGTTGTCTATTTTCAGCCTGTACTGCAGAAAACCCTTTAGTTCAATTTGTAGCCACATCCTGTCTCTACCTCCCCCTCTTTCTGTTCCTAAATATAAGGCTGATGCAATTTGATGTGACATGACAAAATAACACATTTGCATCGGCAGAAACTTTCTCTCCACAGCAGTAATTAAAGGGAGTAGATAAAACATCACTGAAACTGGTGTTTATTTAGCCTGGAAATAAAAGACTTAAAGAGGACTGGAGGGATGCTCAAGTGCCAAGAACAAGGCTTCACTGATGAGCGCCTCCTTTTACGCGCTTCCCTGCTGCGAAAGGTGTGGTAGCTCAAACAATGTAATCTGTTTAAAAAGGATAAAAAAGGAGATTCCTGTAGACTATATTTGTAACCAGTGAAAACCATTTCATGTATTTTTGTATTATAAATAGTACCAAGATACACTTGTGGTTTCACCTATGACAAGGTCATTAAATTAAACTTCAAAGCTCAGGCTCTCCAGCTGAGCAGAAGACAGCCCTCATTGACTGCAGAGAAAACTGGGAGCTTAACACCTCAGGTTTTGAGTACAGCTACTGCAGAAAGACAGCTACTCACCTTCACCTGCAAGACAGATCTTCATTAATTGCCAAGGAAAGAACTCAGACATGGCGGCCCAGCACACCAGGTGCAATGACTTCAGCAGGACTCACACAACTAATTAAGAACGCAAATCTTACAAAATAATATACTGTAATTTGTTGCATGGATATCCTGCATATACTTGACAGCAATAGAAGGCAACACCGGTGGAAGAGCAACGTTTGGAAGCTGAGGATTCATTTTTTATTTTAGGACACTCTGTCCCTGTGAAGAACTCACAGAGCAGTCCGACAGATGTTCCATAGGCCACAGGGTTTAACAGACACAGTATGCTTTAAAGTGACGCTTCCTGCTTTCAGGAGAATCTTCCTTCTTTCCTTGTTTGCATGGGGCTATTCTTTTAAATCCACCTGTGACTGGCA
Organism: Pavo muticus; assembly: GCA_016647715.1. Taxonomy (NCBI): domain Eukaryota; kingdom Metazoa; phylum Chordata; class Aves; order Galliformes; family Phasianidae; genus Pavo; species Pavo muticus. The sequence continues at coordinate 727,219 of JACDJE010000010.1, read as the reverse complement.
CTACCACTCTGCTTAAAACTGGCAAGCCACATTTTGAGCAGGCTCATCTCCATCCCAACACAGATGGCATCAAGAATAAGGCAAGCCAGAACAATCAGTTTGCATATTATGCTTCAGTTTTTATGGGTCAGATTACCATTCAGAGCCATCAAAATGGCAATCCATATGTGATGTGTCTGCCATTGGAACTGAAGTGGTACACTACCATAACCTCCGACATAGCTGGTTACAAACAGCCTGATGAGCCATTAACTACATTTTGATATTTAAAAAGCAAAATTATTTTCCTTTCCAACAAGACGCTGACAAACTGATCAAGGAAATGTCTTTAATGAACCAAAAACAAAGAGACTATCCTCATCCCTGTAGAAGTGTATAGGCAAGGCTCTCTCGTCAGGAAATAGTTTAGCATCCACGTTAAACATTCTCTTACTAACTAAGCCCAGTGCAGATGCTGGCTATGTAATTAATTCCAGCCTCTTTGTTCCGCAAGTCAGGAAATTCTTACAGATTCTGGGGGAAAAAAAGATGGGGGGTAAGAAGAGAACTTTGCATGTTTTCTTTGGTGCGAGAATAGCAGCTGTTTAAAGAATACTAAAGCAATGCTGAAACAAGGTCCAAAACATGACATCGTTCCCAGCCTCCCTGCAGTAGCCCACCAGACAACTCCTGGATTCCCTCCCTACAGGGGCCATTTCTCAGATGCTCCAGAAGCCATTCTTCCACATTTGCAGAATTGAAAGCAGGCAAGTCTGCTACTGCAAGAAGCTTGAAACAAAGACATTTAAAATGTCTCCCACCATGTTATCACATCACCCAAAACTCAAACAACTTATGCTAGATAACAGCTAGGGCCATCACCCAGCATCGTTGTTTTTCCACTCAAGTTTTATCACCCCTCTGACTTCCCAGCAAGGATTTTATGGCTAAGACACTACAGCAGTTCTTCAGGTGTTCACCCCCAGTCAAATACAACATACACAGGAACAGCACATTCCCTGCACCACACAAGTTACTAATCCATCTGTAATCCTGACGAACCTATCCAAATATTGTTTACTTTGGTATCTTCACTGACAACTTGAAATTAGGATCTGCTACTGCCTTTGTCAGCACAGCTACAGGGGAAAGAGGAGTGTTCCCAAGCATAAGATGTGCTCTGGAAATCACTCCTGCCAACATGTACGGTCACAACTAATCTGCATCAACTTCATTTTCACCATTTGTTTGTGATTCAGCATTTTCACCCTTTCCCCACAGGGGGCAAATGGGCTCCTGATGATTTCCATAAAACCAAAGAAAAAATAATCACTTGCAGCTTTCACAGCAAAAGAACCTTAATTATCTTCACAGATCGGGACTGCCCAAGTCCAACAGTAAGCAAGACCTGCAGAGAAGAATCAATTTCCATTATCTGGTTTTCCCCAACTCACTACCTAAAGAACCCCCAACAAGAAGAGCAGAGAAGTCCATCTACAGCACAAATTTCACATTTATCAGCATGTAAGATTTCACTTTCATCTGAATAGTTACATTAGAAGTGAATTCACAGCCTTGAGATGAATAGGTTATTGCTTTCAGTAATCTACTCAAAACATTTTAATAAGTATACACTACAAAAGGCACACAGAGCAATTCCAGAGCACCCAGTGGAACCAAACCTTCATTATTTCCTGTTAAGAGTTTCTGCACATAAGAAGGAATTTAACTAATTTAAGAACTACAGTCTCCAGTACTCAGAACTCTGAAAAAAGACAATCTCATAGAGAATTACATATTTGTAACAGCACAGCACTGCTCTGGAAACTGCATTCATCAATATTACAATACCCCAGCATCCTCTGAGTAAAGCTGAAGAACCACTCCTGGGTTATTTGGCCTTCCATTCCCATTGCCATAGTGCTGCAGTCCCCTCCCAAAATGCTCAAGCACCCTTCTGAAGGAAGGGGCACAGGAACAAGTTATGGAATACCCTACTTGCACGAGCAGCCTCTGCTGTGAGGAATTAGCTTCCAGAAGGCTGCAAAGAGCCAGGATTATCTTCCGTTACTATTTTAATTGAAAACAAGCAATTCACAACAAAGATAATGTAGAACGTTCAATCAGCATCTGAGAATTTTCCCTTTTATACTATTTTTAACCATTTTAACAGCCGTATTGCTTTAGAGTTGCACCTCGCTGTAAGTTCGATGACTCACATTCAGCCCTAACAGGAGAATTCAGGACTCCTTCCCACCTCCCCCCCACAAACCCTTATAAGTTCTGGTTATCTGCCCCAGCTTACTCCTCCTTCCATCGTGGATGGACAGTCGACTCCGTATGAGAAAATCTTGCTCTGTCAAACACTTGGTTGCACAGTGAGCAAAGTGAATCAAGTAGACTAGTTCTCTAAAACCAACGCTAGTTCCTTTATTTAGAAGTTGCTGCAAGTTCGCTGAAGTAAAGAGAAGGGATTCTAACATGCACCTGAAGACAAACGGCTCATATCATCTGCTACATCAACAAACATGCAAAAAGCAACTTGAAAGCAAAGTCCTGGAAGATAGCAGCACTGATCTGTATGCCTTCCTTTGAAGGACGGGTTTTGAAAAATCTAAGTCAAAATTCTGAACTGCGTGTAGAGAGCTTTGATCAAAGTGACTTTTGGCACTGGGGAAAAAAATCCAGAATCACTTCAATTAATATCGTAACTTGGCCACATAATGGCTGACAACAGCTTGGGATACTGAATTTACTGAAATTGGAAACGCTGGTTCCAAGAATAAAAGCATTAAAACTTGCACTTGAGTTATGACTATAGGAGATGCTCTGTTTGCAGCTAAGGCCTATAATACACCTATCTTTATGCTCAGTCCTCATCTCAAGCCATCAGGCATCAACGAACTCCAGTCCTTGCAAGGATGTCAGTAGGTCTCAAAGAACTGGGGGCAGGTAACCAGTTGTCCAGCTCACACAGCCTTCAGCCTGTCCGCTCCGTCACCGATTGCCTCCCTGTAGTGCAGGGCAACAGAAAAGTCTGAATTTGTTTTCTGCAGGAATAATCATCTGGAACACTGATTATACCAAAATAAAAGCACCTGGTAAGGTCGCATGAAGCTAAGTCTTGCTGTATCAAGATGTATACAGAAATCCCTCATAGGAAATGCTGGAGAGCAGATGCAAATTCAGTTAAAAAACAATCATGAGGTAACTGAAGCTTTCTGGTTTTGGTGGAAGAGCTGAACACTGGCAAGTACTTCATAGTGTCGCTTCCATCCATTTGAATTTTATTTTCTAAAGAGCAGACAGGACCTCTGATATATCTGATCAGTCCTGAAGAAAACACCTATTATTGAGCAGCATTAATTAGCAGTCCGTAGCTATATCTGCAGTTAGTTACCCCAGTAGGACATTTATGATGCCCTTTCAGAAGTATATTATCCTTCGCTGTTAACATGCAGCTAATATAATAGCCAAAGAGCAACCCAATTAACTTCTCCATGGGCTGAAATTTAAACCAGCAATTAATTCTATAATTCACTTAGCAGAACATCAGACACCTCTGCTGAGAAAGCTGAGCAAATCTATTCAAAGTACACCCAGTTTAGTTTTGAGAACACAAACCAATAGCAGTTCCTGCATATCATTATTCAGCGATAAACATTACTCAGAGTTCAACTTGAATTTCTGCCTCGGAAACATAGGAGTCCCCAAAAGAGTTGAGCCCACGTCAGATAACTCCCCTTTACACTGTGACAAGCGTACAAAGGAGCACATTCCTAACATGTTTACTAGCTGGTGTAAGTTGGCTAAAGCCAATAATCCCCAACTTGCTGTGCTATTTATACCAGCTACAGACCCAGTGGCTTCTCTGGATCTCAGAAACCAAAGTCAAACTGCACTCATTTTTATGCATGCTATTGATAATATTCCTGGGTATTCAAACACTAATGCGAAGTGCTGCAGCCTGGAACAATGTTTGCATGCTACTGTTTACATTAGAATATAACCAAGGTGAGAGCTTAATTTTAAAAGTAAATAGTGTGCCCTCCTAGAACACCACCAGAGAACACATGGGCTTGTTGGTCATTTGTGAGCATACATACTTCAAGCAAAACTCACAGCCCACGTCCACTGAAATTCAGGACTGAACAAGACATTCCTGCATAGCTGCTCAATTCCCTGTTTATCATAAGATCAAACAAAACCAGAATGCCGTACCGCGATTTCATCGAATCTTAACAGAATAACCATGAACTTGTTGCACGGAAACAGGTATTTTTTAACACACCAAAAGCAACACACCAGAAAGTTTCAATGAGAAGTGATGGGTAGGAGAAAGGAAGAGGATTATCCACATGTCTCAGGCATAAGAATGCAGAATTCTGATCTAAAGACCAATAAAAATCAATGCAAGGTGGCAGTGGCTCAGAAACCTGAGGCAAAGTAGCATTTAGGTACCTTAAGCTTTATACCTCAGGTGTCCTTGAAAATTCCAACTTCCGAACAACAGAAATACCACTCCTTATGAGCATGTTATTCTGCAACATTCGACTTCGTTTCAATCTGTGCGGGTGGGTGGCCACAAACTGAAGCAGCCACAAATACACTGCTGTCAATGAGGTTACCAATGAGGTTACCAGTGATCCTTGCCAAACAAAGAGACCCATTAACTTGCAGCATGCCGCTGTCTCCGCACGCTGCAGCTCCGCTTCCCGCAGTGGCCAGAGCAGCAGGGCTACAAGCAGAACAACAGCCTCATTTCTTCCTTTGGCACTGCGTATCGGTCAGCTTTAGTTGAGAGAAACATTTCCATAGCAGCCCTACAAGACTCCTCTCTCATTTGTTTGCGATGAAAGAGTTAATATCCGTGACCCAAATATGGAGACCCCTTTTAAACTTGCTGAAAATTGCTTTTTAATCCCAGCTCTCGAGGATTTCCTTTGAAACCATCTGCCATGCACGCTCAGCACTCGTTTCCCATATATATGCACAATTACTATAATAGGGATTCTTTCGTGTAACTTAATACATTTCAGTATACTATAAAATTAGTTGAATGTTTCTCTTTAAAAAAAATCAATTACATTTTCATACCAGAAAGTGTCTGTAGAAGTCAAAATCAGTGACAAATTCACAGAAAACCAGAGACCCATATTTATCTGATTTACTGCAGTATTCACATTACAACTCTTGTTTATGTAGTCAGTCTGACACCGCACGAGACTCAAGCAGCTCTGAGTCACTGAACTGATGTAACTTATGCACATGCTTAAAATTAAGCTCGAGCATTTTCCAGGATATGAGTGATTTAAGCATGCGCTTTCCCAGTTACAGTTGAGTTTCTAGACTGGAAGAATTAACCACGTGATAATTAAAGATCGGAGAAGATTTCTAAGTATCCTTAAATCTGCAGTGTTTTCTATTTGCTTACTGACAAAGTGACTCTTCAGGTCACATTCACACACACATTATATTTTAAAAACAGTTACTGCAACTATAAATATGTGAGCAGCCCTCCGAAACAGAAAACAGGAACACCAGCTTAGCAGAATAGCCACAGCTAGAGCGAATGAGAAAGCAAGCAGTCAGCAAGGTACGCCTACAATTCATCCCTTGGGTCAACCTCTAAAGTCAAAATTCAAAGTCCCAACAAAACCAGAGCATTTTGCATACAGAATACTTTATAAAAAGTGATTATTTGCCTGCAAACACTCCAGGAGTGGGAAATGAGGCAAGTTATTGCATAGTTTCAGTGGTGTAAGATGACACCAACATTTCAGAAGACAGACAGGCCCATAAACTTCAAGAGTATTTCTTCTCACAGTGAACAGTCACTTAATATCTAAGTTTCATTAGATATTTCATTAATACCAAATGAAAACGAATGGCAAGACAGAATTCCACACCAAAACATTTCCCACCTGAGCAAAGGTAGCTCTCCATACACTTAGATGCATTTTTTTCCCGCAGATGAGCAACCAACGGTAGAAGTTATTAACGTACAGCAGATCTGCACGTGCAGATGCTAGAAGAACGCAGAAAGAAAAACAAGCAATTCGTTTTGTTTCAGATGTTGGCGCATCACGCTGCAGACGTGCTACTTCTAATACAAAGCAGCTCCTAAGATGAGTGAGGGGGTGAGGACAGAAGCAAAGCCCAATCGCTGGGTTATTTCAGCGTCTACATTTTAATGGGCTTCCTGCATTATTCTGTCCTTATAATTTTCCTTCACTAATAACTACATGAAATTGATTGGCTTAAGCAACAGCAGGAAGAAACTCAAGATGCCTAAGATGGCTGCTTGCAGATTCTTCAAGATGATGTGTTATACCGTCATTTACTGCTGCAAGTGGGTATAAACCCAGAGCAATTCACAAGGTCCTATGGCCCTACTTGGAAGGAAACTCTCAAAAGCTTCACGTCCTGCTGCATCAGCTGACACGGCAAATGGCTGGCAGAAGGCTGTAATGGTGCTCCGGCACACGCACAAAGATTGGTGCTAACGAAAACAAACAACAAAAATAAATGCATATAAATGTTAAACCACCTTCCTCTGTGTAAGGGAGAGACTAAATGAAGCCTCATCCACAGGCCATCTTGGGACCTTACAGCACTTCAGCTTCTTTCCACTTTCTTAAACCTAGTCAACGATGTTGAGGAGTTGGAAAGGCATCAGGGATGTGAGTGATGCCAATGCTGTGGTGTTGAACATAAAATACAAGTAACTGATGCATACTTAGCTCTCACCCTCTTCACCTACAGTAGGCACAGAAAAACCCAGCAATATATGTCTGCACAAATGTACGTAGTGAAGCCCACTGCCAAGGCTTCCAGGCAAGGGCAGAAGTTCAGTGCGTGAAGGCTCAGCAGTCACTTAGTGAGCAGAGCTGTCACTGATAGCATCCAAGTGCTCTGATATTACAGCACGGGAGCCTAACCACCACCTTACTTAACAGAGGTGATTCAGAAAAGCTTGCATGAGGGAGATGTGAAAATCTGATGCTGTATAAATCCTTTGATTTCATGAACTGAGGATTTGGCTTCACACAGTCTATTTTAAATTAACATCATGGGCCAAAGTCTACTGTCATATATATAGGCAAGTTCGGAGTCAACCCGGAATTTGTTTTTCCATACTCGTGATGACCAAATAAAAGTACAGGCTTCAAGGTGCACCAATTACAACATCTCCTATGCAAACAAGTTTAATTAGCATTACATTATCCCAGTTTACAGGAGTCAAACTGGGAAGACAATGCTGAAGCGAGATGCTGTCACGAACAAGGCTGCAAGTTCTTTGTATCCTATTAGTCTCCAGATGTTTTGGCCTTTTATGTATTCCCATCTTGACTGTGTACGACAAAGAAATAGAGTAAAGCTGGCAAGACCACAGGGAATAATCACTTCTCTGTACCTTAGTGAAAAACAGTGTTTAAGATGCATTCTCAAAATTGCCCTGCTGTAATGGATAGGTGTGCCTGCTGCAAAGACCTCAATTTAAAAATTACTGCTGATGAGTGTTTCCATAATGCATTGTTCTTTCTTGAAACTGAATGAACGTGGTCTATTACAACACTCAAGGCACTCCGACATGGTGAAGGATTGATTTATGAGCTATTATGCTAGAAAAGATCAGTCGTTATATGAACAATCTCTAAGGAGATATCCAGACTTAAAATGAGAGGAAAAAAAACCACAGAAACAGAACAGGCTGGACTTCATGTTATCATTACAAAGCTAAAGCACATGAAACTAACTGGTATTTACTGATGCATCATCTGCAAGAACTTAACAGTCTAAAGGTTTTATCTCCTACCCAAGACTTCACTGAAACTGATCTGCAGAGTATTGGGTCAAAACACAGTCATTCTGACAAAGCAAGTTTTAGCACATGCTTTGCTTCAGTGTAATTGAATGAAGGATGAGAAACAATCATACCTGTTAGCCATGATGTTGTGAACAAAATGCTTAGCAAGAAGCATATCATCACTTTGGATCAATTCAGCTGGTTCATTCAATTCGTTGTCACTGGAATCGGTGACAGAACAAAAGCCAGCTGGGTCTCTGAAAGATGGGATCCCTAAAAACACCACCATAGCAGTGTTATTCTCTTTGCTGATTAAACCTACAACCTAAATAATTCAATTTATTTTAATTACTGGTGTCCTAGCCTCTTCCTCCTCCACTCTCCCCTAGAAAGAGACATTGCAGAAACAAAGAGCTTAGATACTGTACTTACTGTAATTACTTCAACTGGGAGGAGAAAGAAGAAGTCTGCTTCTCTCCTCACTCCACTTTTCAGGGATCCTGCTCACACAAACACAAGTGGTATGCCATGATGCTTTAACTTCTTCACCTTCTGGGGATAACATGCTGCGGAGCTATTTTAAGAACACAGCTCATTCACAAAGGTCTCCAATTCTGTCTTCAGAGACAGAGATGATTTTCTTGCTGCTTCAAAATCTGCTGGTATGACATTAGCTTCAGAGGGAGCTCATTTGTTGTTCCAACATCAAAATGGAGCAAGAGCAGCTGCCAGGAGATTGATAAAAGGAAACACTGGTGACAAAGAGCAGCAGGGTCATTTCTGGTGCAAAGAAATAGAGAACAGAGAATTGGAGAACTGTCAATTTCTCCAAAAATCTACAGACGATTAAAGATCTCCCCCTTCCACCTACAACTGGTGTTCAGCAGCAAGAAGGGAAATGAGACAGAAAGAACAATAAACAATCAGACCTGTATCTTTAAATGGCAAATTATTATATACTGACTTTAAGCACCTGAGCACTTCCAGTCAAAGCCAAGATGACATTTAAGCTCTGTGGCTGAGCAAAGGATTCAGATACTCCTCCAGAAAAGTGAAACAAAAATAGTTCTGGCTAGAGAACACTAGAGTGTATGGAGTTCAGCGCTTTGGAGCTGACAGTCTTCGGGAGGAATTCAAGCCCCGGCACTAAATTGTGACTACCATACTTGCATATACCGCATACTGTACGAACCTGGAACAAAGCTGTCACTGCAACACGACCACTGCAAGAGCCAAGCTGCAGGAGCCATGACCGGGGCTGATGGGCCACTGCTGCTTCCAAGGTGAAGGTGATGCTCACTTTGCTCAACGCGCCTTTCTGACAGACTAACCTATGCTAGGTCATCCCCTTGTTTGGATTACTTGATTTTTTCCCCTGCCTCTTAGTTTTCATGTTATCTAGAACAGACCAAGAATTTGTTCCCCATTTGACAACACAAACAGAACTTTGTTACCTTCTAGATAAAGGTACTGACTTCATAAAGTAAGGCAAACCTAACCAAAGTCACAATAAAATATTCTTTTCCCCACTGTGCCTTATTAATAGATAAATTTGTTTCCTGTTTTATAAAGAGATAAAAGGGTTTAAAGATGAAAGCTTTGGAAAACTGTCAAAGGAAAGACTAATAGACAACAAATTCTAAAGCTGTAGATGCCTCGCATATATTAATTATGCTATGTTAGAACCATAATTAGTTTATAGCAAAATATGACTAGCCAAAACCCGTCCCATTCCCAGGCACTAATGCTGTTTATGACGCTTTATGGTTTCAGTAGTAGGATTTATGAATAAAATATTAGCAGTGCTGCAGAATGCTGAGGAATGCATCTGCAGAGTTGTATACTGAGGTACGCGTGGGCTTGTCAAACACCCACACTGTAAGTTATCAATAGTGCAGCTCAGAGTACCCCTTTTGTGCACCACAAGTCTATGCAAGCATTTAATTATGCTTTGTTCTCTTTAATATTACTTTTCCTTCATTAAATTGTCACAAAACTGCACAAATGCTGAAGGACATTCATGTACTTTTTGATCACATGGCTCAGTATCGTACCTTTCTACCACTTAAAAGGCCTATTTTCATAGCTAGTTCCCATGGCGCACAAAAAACCCACCACAGCCTACGTCTGAAACTGGATTACAGCATTTTATACAGAGCAATACCATCTTTCACGGAGAATTTTAAGGTTAACACACTGTTGAGGAACATCAAAGAAATAGAACAGGGATGATTACACATTGTCTTCCACCACTTAGCCTTATGCAGAGTGCTGTCAAAAAGATTATATCTTCGCAAGGCAAGTGGCAAATTCAAGGGGAGAGTAAATCTCCCCAGAGTCAGAAGGAAATACTGAACTTGATACAGTAGGTTTTCAGGAAGAGACAAGGGTGTCCTCTGTGCTTCCAGACTACAGTATTTACTTTTACATCAGTTTAAACGGGCTTAGCTAGATGTCTGACAAATTCAGATACACCACCGTTCAGTGTTTGATACTCAGAAAGCAGACTTGTATCTGCTTTACAGTCTGCTTTACTGTGAATAAAATAGCAAGAGACAGCTACATGTCCCCATGAATAACTGTCTTCACCAGTAAAAAATTAGAATTGATCTGTCATGTTTCATCAGCAGCAGTCACCAATCGCATATCTCCATGCATCACTGGGGATGACAAATTAGTTGCCATCAAAATGGGCTCTGGCAGGATCGAGAGCAGTGTTTCTACCTGCCCAGTTCACGTAACTGCTATTAGATTTCACCAGCCCACACTCACTGGACTACTTGCAAAGCACTCTTGCTCAAAGCTGCAGCTCCTCTCGGCAGACTTAACACTTCTTGTACATAGACACGCAGTACCACGGAAGCACCAACTTACCGCAGTGCGCCATGCGTTCATTCTGCAGCTGTGTTCTAAGGAGGTGCGATTTATACAACTAACACGCAACACTATTTCAGGTAACAGGTTTCTATCTCAGGACTGTACAAGGAAACAAGAGGTCTATTAGAAATTGATCACTTAGTATGTCTGCAAATTCCACATTTCCTTAAATAAATACCAGCATAAGCCAGCTTCAATCTTGTTCCCCCTTGCCTTCTACAGTAAGGCAGAGGCCAAGAATACCAATAAAGTGTTTATAAGCTCAGCAGCGAAGGATGATATACCATTAGGGCGGGTCCTTCGACACTGGCATCTGACTTGACTCCATATGGACACGTAAGATAAGTGCATCCCTTCAGCTACTATCTCACCAGTCTTCTACCCCATTGAGAAGAGCTGGTTCAGTTTCAAAGGGCAAATAAAAAGGACAACATAATTGTGGCAAATAGTTGAACAAAAAAGAAAGTAGATTCCATGTTTTAGTTACACTTCATACTTGTGGAAAATGGAAAATATCGCTCATAGTAACCCAGCAAAAAGCTGCCAGAAGAATCACTGACAACGCCAGGACTGCAATCCAGCTCACTTCTTCTGCTCTGACAAAAATTCATCTACAAAACAGTGCCCAACACCAGTTTTTAAGTATTTCACAGGCAAGACATCTATTTGCTGACATCCAACTGAAAATGCAACATGGATTGGGTTCACTAAACAAGAAGTCAGGAGCTCGAGGTGCAGGGGGAAGTGTTTATGCAAGATAGAGCACTCTCGTCCAGGCACCAGCCCTGCCCACTCAGCTGCACGCTGCCAGCTGCCCGCCCCGTTGGAGGCGGTACAGCAGTTAGCACTGCAGGCTGCCTGCTGGTACAGCTGGTTACTTCCCCGCTCCATTCTTTGAGAGCTACTGCCATCCATGCAAAAACTGCAGTTTGTTGAATGAACCATGTATGAACCACACGAACCATTCTCACAAGTTTTCCTGTGGCATTACTTTTTAATACCCCGTGTATTGCTTTTTAAAAGCAGACTTTCAAAATAATTTGAACCAAGATACAGCACAAGAGCATGAGTTTCACTTGGCATTTCCTCTGCCCACGCCCTGCAATCATAAAGCAGCTGTAAACGATCCCTTTTGTGGATTTTCCCTAAATAAATTTATAAGGGAAGTGTTTTAAAAACAAACGTGACAACAAAACTACATAGTAATTCCAGAGCAGAATATTACCCGTTAACATGTGAGAAACGCAGCAGAGAGCTAACAAGGAACCTTGATTCCTCACAGACTGTTTCAGGGCAGAAGGCTCTGAGGAACGGTGCGCTCAGAGCGGCGACCACAAACGTTCCACACACCTCAGCCTGCGCGGAGGGCTCGAGGCGCACAGCGCCAGCAGGAGCCCTACTCACCGGGCGGGGCGACTCAGCTCAGCTCTACACGAGCCCGCCGTGCCCCTCGCGTCGCCTGCCTCGGCCAGCTGTACCTGAGGCAACGCCGCCCCGCACGCCTCGAGGCCAGCCCTCGTACGCCCGTGTTTCCGCTGAGCTCAGCGAGTTCCTTTGGTGGCGAGGCAGCAGCGGTCACCTGCCGGCGAGCGGGGCGAGGCGGCAATCACCTCAGAGCAGCGGTACTCCCGCGCTCCGCGCAGCTCGAAGGCGGCGGCCGCCGCCGCCGCCGCCGCCGCCGCCGCCTCAGAGCGCCCCGCCCTCAACCGGCCACGCACCAGTCGCCCGCCTCAGCGACCTCCGCGTCCTCACCTCACCCCGCCCCAGCAGCGCCATTGGCACCTCCCGCCGCTCGTCACCCGCTTCCCGCCTCCCATTGGCCGGCTGCCCACCTGCGGACGGGTGCACCAGAGACTTCCTCACCCGTCATGCGGAACCTCGCGCAGCGATTCGAAGAAAAACGGCCGCCCGCGCCCCTCACTCGTGAGGAGAGCTGCCAATCAGGCCGCCGCCTGGGCTCCGAGCACCATTGGCCCAGTAACCCCTTTTCGGGCTTTCGTTTCCCCTCATTGGCTAATTGGATCGGATAGGGCGCCGCGATTGGGCAAAAAGCGGGTCTCGGGGGCGGGAATCGACCCGGGGGGAGACTCGATTGGCCAGTAAGCCGGAGCGGCACCGCGTGATTGGCAGGAAAGTTGAAGAAGGCGGGGCCGCCCGAGGTGAGGGTTGTGTGAGGTGAGGGAATCTCGCGGGGTCTCGCTAGCTCTGGGCGCGGAGGCGCGCGGTGATTGGGCGGCGGGGGTCAAGGGGGCGGGACTGAGTCAGGGAGTCTCTGCAGCGGCCGAGTCCTATGGGCCGGCCGAGCTGGGTCCCGCTCGGTGATTGGGTGGGGGCGGCTCTCGCGGAGCCTGGTGGGCCGGGTCCGATTGGCTGCGGGCGGGTGTCGGGCGCGCGCCCCGCATGGGGGCGG